>MU702614.1:0-130237 GCA_026770625.1 Nicotiana glauca | reverse complement strand
AATATCAGCACATTACCACCATGTGTGCGGCATGGTGTCCGATCACGACCCGATCGGCTAGGTCACCTCATTGGAGTCATTACTCAATTCTCATCAGTCAACACCTTCAAACCTTTATCCCACACATATTATAACAATTCCTGGGGCACTCATGGCCACCATCATCACATCATTTTCCCTTTTAATATTTATTTTACAAGTTGTGATCATAGACACATAGTTCAAGTATAATTCAAGTTGCAAATCACAGGTAAGTAAGCACATAGCTAACATGAGCAGTTCTTTGTTTCAATGTCGGCTTATAGCCCAAGTAATTCAACACATAACTATACTTTTCATCATTCTCTAATTATCAAGATTGGCACGTTATTCACATTGAGGCACATCCTTCACGAATATGTATAGATATATGTACATCAATTAATTTCGCAATAACAATCAATACACTAGCCAATTCAACTCTTACCACACGTTCGTAAGCACCAACGGAGCTCGATTTCTAATAAAAGGGGGTTTTAGCCATACATACCTTTCTTGAGCTTTCCTTTAATTGCCACGATAATTCCGGAAATTCTATCAACTTCAATCTATTTTGAGACATAGCAAAATTGAACATAAATTAGGAAGATATTCATAATTCTAGCTCATTTGAGCATTTTATCAAATACTAGTTGGGCATCTTGATTTCAAATTTATTTTACAAGGTTTCCTTTATTTCCCAACTCAATCTTTACCTATTTATATTAAGCAATCTTCCCATGAACCTAAGTTGTACATGCATGTATACATAATAGTATTACACCCAATAATCATACCTCAATACCCTATCTTATACTCCAAACTCGAAATTAAAACCTAGGGTATAGAATCTTACCTCTTAGATGAAGAACTTGCGATTGGGCTCTTGATTCTTGAAGATTGATGCATGATTTGGATTATTTAAATATTGGGTTCCTCCTTCTCTCTCTAAAATGCTCTCACCTCTCTCTAAAATTAAAGAAATGACCCCAAAATGAACCGCAAAGCCTATATATTGAAATGGGGTCGGGTTATGAAAATTAGAAAATTAACCCTCCGATGTCAACTATGCGACCGCAGAATCCATCACAGAATGGGTATGCGGGCCGCAGATTCATTGCAGAACTTGTTGCCCAGAACTGGGCTGTTCTGCCTCATTCTGCGACCATTCTGCGATCGCAGAATGTGTTTTGCGGTCCGCAGATTTCAATCTGCGATCGCAGATTTCACACAGACTTGCATTTTTCCAGCTTTTGGTAATTTGATCATAACTTTGTGTAGGAATGTCCAAATGACGAACGGTTTGAAGAGTTGAAAACTAGAATCAAAGACCTTTCATTTGATAGGCTATTAACCACATAAAACTTCATACATATTTAGATATGACCGTTTAAAGTGGAGCCTTGTGCGAATCCATTTGAAATTTTAGCCTATTGCGAGATTTTTCCCATTTGGCATACACTTAGGCTTCCATTTGGACTTCACATCACTTACCATAAGACTTATACTCATATTTGCGAAGTCTAATTGATGTCCACCATGTTCATAGCACATAAAATATAATAATTAGCCTACATGGCACCACGAAATCCTAGATTACTTAGCGAAATTTTTCGGGGCCTTATATTTGAGAAACAAAAGGTTCCTGAATACTGGACTGGTACTGTTTGTGCGACTGAAAGTGTTGATACAACTGCAGGGGAGATGGAGGAAGAATCTAAGAAACAAAAAGTTCCTGACTCTCGGACTGGTGCTGTTTGTACGATTGCAAGTGTTGATGCCGCGGCAGAGAATATGGTTCTGTACAATGCTAAATTACTTCCTGAAGTATCGCTGCAATTGGAAAAAAGAAAGAGATGTCCTGCAAAGGTCGTGCAGTCTCCGTTTATTACTGTGTTTGATTCAGGTTCCAGTACTGGTGTTGTTGCAGCGAAAGGAGAAAGGCAAATTTATGCTATTAAGCATCATTTTCAAAGCAAAATCGAAACTAGCGTTAACAGCTCTTTGTTGAATGTATTTGCTGCGTGGGTTAGAGAAAGGAAGTCTACAAAGAAGTATGTTTCCAAATTCTGAGTTTTTTTTCAGTTTTATATTTTAATATATTGTCACTTATAATATTATTTTATATCAAATCACTGTGTACTCTTTTATATATATATATATATATATATATATATATATATGTTACCAGGAATGAAATTTACCCGAAGCATGTTAGTGAACTCAATCCTGCTTATGATCTTGGTGTATTTCATGTTGACGACAAAAAATAGTTTTACACTTTGGCATATAATGGTCAGCCGTTGGATGACTCGGTATGTAAGAATTAGCTTTTGCACTTTTCTTTAAAATTTTTAGCCAGTGTACACTTAAACACTCAGTCCTCTTAAGTTAGAATAGATTATTAATTGCTATTTCTTGGCATAAGAGATAGTAGTGAGCATTCATTTTCCTTTGTTTTCTGTGATTTTGGTTTGAAAAACCGTAGCTGCTTAAAGCTTACGAGCATTTAGTGATTAGTTATTTGTTATGTTTTGTAGCACATTGATGTTTTGTTCTATTATCTGAGGAAGAAGGAGAAGTATGACAAAGACCTACCTATAACATTCACTACCACAGATTGATACTTCAACGAGAAAATTGATGAGTTGTGGCGGGCATTTATTGTTATAGATGGAGACAGTGATGTGTGCACTCCGAAACATGTCATTGCAGAGTATATTCAGGGGTTTGTCTTAGATGACAATGTTCCATGGCATATTGTCGAGCATGTCTTAATGCCAATTAATGTTGCAGAATAATGGCATTGGATAATGGCTGTGATGTCCTTCAAGGATAGGTGCATTTATGTGTATGACTCATTGCGCGGTGGAGCTGCTTATCAAGCCAAAGTTCATAAGGCTATGGCCAAGCATTCTGTGTTGCTGCCTCATTTTTTCGTGCACACGCATTTCTATTTAAACAAAAAAGATATCAATTAACGCACTGGTGTCTACAAATTAAAAGACTTGATTACCCTCTTTCATGTAAAATTGGTTAAAGGATTTCCTCAACAAGTTGAAGCTTAAGAATTTCTTTCAACATAATCTGTCTTGTTTTTAGATTCTGCAGTTTGATAGTTGTTATTCTTTTTTTCCAGTGATTGCAGTGTATTTGCGGCATCATTTGCCGAATATTTCATTGAGGGCAAGACACCTCCTAAAAAATTCAATGCCTATGCACACCAGCGCAGATTTGGTGCTCTCTTATGGGATTATGCTAGAAAAAAGATGGAACTGAAGGCACAAAGTGATGATGAGATTATTGGTCGACAGAATAAGTCGCGGAAGCAGAAGAAGTAGTTACTTTTGTCATTGTTGTAGGATGAATTATATAATTTTGTTTTTGTATTTTGTTCTGTTATTTTGTCATTGTTGTAAGATGGATCAGATTTGTTTGTGTTTGAATTTTAGGAATACTTTTAAGAATTGTATGGCAAATGAGATGTTTTCTCTGTTATAAAGGTTTAATGAGTTTCAGTGCGATATTGGAATGTAAAGTTTAGTTTATTTTTGTGTTTTCTCCCTTAATTTTGTGTTGTGAATTATATATATATGAAAAATATACGGTAGTTTGTGATACATTATCTCTTGCAGATACATGCATGATACATACATGATACAGATATGATACACATATGATACAGATATGATACACAATGTTTAAATATGTATTGATGAAGCCACTCTTATTTGCAAATTTCTAAAACTATTTGCATAGTTGTCTAGCTGTTACGACTATTTTTTATTAATTAGCTTTGTTACTGCACAAATACAGGCATGAGTAAGAGCCTATACACAGAGATACATAGGTGATACACAAGAGATACATAGATGATACAAATATGATGCACAAACGATACATATATGATACAAATATGATACATAGCTGATACAACTTCTTTTTAATCAAACATATGTAGAATATAAACTTGCAACACTATTTTAATTGATAGTCAAATATTTATTTATATCTAAATTCAAATGACATTATACAATGATATAGCTCTTGATATATTACATTCTTCTAAATCTCTATGATATTCAGTAAAAAAAAATAACAAGTAATTCTATTTGACATATTTCATCCTCTCTTAGGATTATTTCTATAAGTTTTTCTATTGTGACCTTCTTCTCCATACTGTCCACATGAGATCGACCTTTTTCGTTCCCTTTCAAATATTGGCTTGCACCTCCTCTTCCTTGGTCTTCCTATTGTTTTAGTCATGTCTGGTGGCAAGCCTTTTTCATTTAGAACTTCTGCAGGAATTTTCATGTGCTTTCATCAGGAATCGGATAAATTGAAATTTTATAGGTCTTCAATAGGTACTTCGTGGTGTAGTACACCGAGCAATACTCATTGTGATCAATGTATTTGTATTTTAATACTTCCCAAGCATGTGCACATGACAGCTCATCTAATTGAAACCTTCTACAGGTGCAAGTTCGATCTTTTAGGAACACCAGTCTCTGCTTACCCTTGTCAAGTACTGAATATAAGTAACTTGTCGAAGGGGTCACCTACAAAATTTATCAACTATCATTAGTGGTGACAAAGCAGAAGCCCTCAAAATACATATACTAGAGAGCCTACAAGATTTAAAATAGCTTAATATCATGTCAAACCAACCAATATTTCAAGAGTGGGATAGGCATAAATGCTACATTAAATTGAAAGCCTTTGCTTTTGTAAATGTGGACACTAGTTTAACAGAATCACTCAAAGGATTCAAGATATAACAGATCCATGAAATTCAGCATGATTACATATTCTATGCGCAAGTATCTACAAATTCCAGTCATACCTTCATCTGATGTGACAATTCAAGATAGTCCATCAGTATTGTATCATTTATTTTCAAGATCAGTGAATGACTCTACTGCATTCTTTAGGTTTGTAACATTCCATCGTCCGACCAATTTCCTTATATAGTCCAGTAAAGGCGGTACTGGGAGTTCCCTAACAGTCTTGATTGCTGCATTGATCGACTTCACAATGTATGAAGTCATTGTCAATGTTCTATTAATAGTGGAATGTGCTCTGGACCATCTTTCATATCCAACATCCATTAAGTAATCTTTCACCCTCTTATCAATTTTCTCTACCACTGCCATGTGGTAATCAAACTTCTCAACTGTATATGCTTTGGCTATAGCAAAGAATATATCTTTGAGTAGCAAATGATTTTTTTTGTAATTTTTTTACATTATTCTATAGATGCCATATGTAGACACAATGAGGTACTTGTGGATACAGTGTCGCCGCTGCATTTTTAATGCCTTCATGCCTATCCGAGACTATGCACATTCCCTTCCTTTCCCCAAATGCATCCTTGAATCTCACAAAAAACCACTCCTAGGAAGCATTATTCTCTGAATCTACTATGGCATATGCGAGTGGTAGGATATTACCTACTGGATCTTGTGTTGATGCTATTAATAATGTTCCTCCATATGCCGATTTAAGAAAGGTTCCATCTACAACAACACCGGTTTGCAATACTGCCATCCTTTTATAAACGAATATAGTGCAACGAAAGCATACATAAACAAGTCTTCCTCTATTTTTTTCAAACTTACCACCGATATAGAATTTGTAAGAACCAGCATATAAAAGTAGCTTGGCAGCTTTTCATATGATTCGCTCGGGTTCCCTCTCAGTACTTGAACTACATATTCTTTCGATCTCCATGCTTGCATATATGTCATCTGAAGACCATACTGCTTGTTCATGCCTCCAATTATGTCATTAGGAGTGTATATTATTTTTGGGTCTTTATACTTGTCTATTAGAAGACAACCGATGAGTTTTGCAGTAGCTTGACGTTGTACGTAAGATCTGTCTTTCAGGGGGTATGAGTGCACTTTGCTGAAATTTCTGACCTTGAAAATTTTTGCTTTTTTCAGGCTCGAAGACTTAAAATACCAATCACAGTTGTTGTTGATGCATACTAGGCAGTACCTACGACAAGGAGCAACATGAAATACAATGATATATAGTGATACAGACCGCCATCAACAATACTAGATGAAAAAATACAACGACTATACAATATTAGACGGTGACAATCACAACTTAAAAGTGCACTACCGCCACATACTTACAAGTAACAACTTATTTTCTGCATAATTATGCTTCTAACATCAACTACGATATACATTGAGATACGTAATTATACAATAAATATTTTGATACCTGCTTTCACTTGATCTATGGATCTTAAACTAAAATGTTTTGTTTACCACCAACTGCCTCATGACTTTGATTATCGTTGCCTTGTCTTTATAAATTTGACCTTCTTCTACATCTATGTATTGAGGGTCAGTTATTATTATATTTTCATCAGATTCTGTATCATTCCATTCTTCTCGATGCCCAAACTCAATCATCTTACTTGTATCACCATTGTATCTCTCCTCTACAATTGAGCTTTGCGCACATTCTGAGGAAATCACAGCAGAATTGGAATTGTAGCATATCATCTCCGTATCCTTTTCACTCAATGTTATACAAAGGGGATACAGTGTAAATTTTGAGCTTTTTTTCAGCTGAAGATATACACATAAACCCGAACTATTATGTATCACTATTGGCGGAGAACTGTTTTGGACAATGTATTTCATTTCAATATCATTCAATGAAGTATCTATCATAACTTCTTTCGAAATCACGTCTACATAATCTTCAAAACTTATATTAGGAGTAACTATTACAATATCTGCATTATAATCTATAAAGTTGTTGTCAACATTCTATCGGCCACCATACTGAATAAAAATTGGTAAATTTGCCATTGAAGTAGCTGAAATTAGGTCAAAACTCACTAATTCCTTGATTGAAATTGCAGTTCGTAGTTCCTTCTACAAGAAATTATAAAAGTTATATCTACCCAGAAATTGCGAAGGCATATAGTGAAATTGATTGATTTTGAGTGAAATTTGGAGCTCCTTTTGAAAATTTTTGGTGAGAGAATGCTGTGATTTACAGAGCTAGAGAATGTCGTGATCTGTTAAATTGATACGCTCGAAAAAAAACAGGAAAGGAAGGAAGATCTTTAGCGTGATTCTCGGATAGAAGAATCCTTCCTTACCTGTATCTCTAATTTTGGGTTATTTTTGGTGAGTGTCTAATTTTGGGCTAGAGATTGGTAAATTTGTATTTAAATTGACTATTTCTGTAATTTTCCCAATTTATATACATCAACTACAGAGATACTCTATAGTACTTCATTAATACTAACCGCGCTTCCAATCTTTCAAAACATTTTATTTTTAAATTTTTTACAAAATCGATCAATTTCAATTGGTTTTTTTAATGCAAAACGCGTGAAACTATTTTAGCGTCTTGCAAAATTTATTTTTTATCAAACAGTCCAACTTCGGTCGTTATTTTTATGCAAAAATACGGAAAACTATTTTGGTGTCCCGCAAAATTTATTTTTTAAGAAACTGACCTTCGGTCTTTTCAAGTAAAATAAATTAAAATTAATATTCAAAAAATTGATCAAAATCGGTTAGTTATTTCAGTCAGTCATTTTAAAAAATCAACCGACTTCGATCGAAAATTTTATATTTTTTGTAAAACCTACCGAAGTCGGTCGGTTATTTTCGCGTGAAAATACAATTAAAGAGTACAAATAAAATTAAAAAAAATCTTAAATCAAAGTGTATTGATGGTGTAGTGGTAAAATAGTATCCTGCCACAGTACAAACCTTGGTTTGATAAGTAAATTTTTTAATTACATAAGTTAAAAATACCGACTGACTTCGTCAATTTATCAGCAAATTTTTTTTTTTGGACGTTTGTGAAATTTAATTAACCGGTCAAAATCGGTCGAAAAATTGCGACAGACTTCGGTCGCTATTTTTTACCGATCAGCCTAATTTCGAGGGATTAAAGTCGACCGGAAATCAATGATTTTTCAGTTTTCCGACCGATTTCGATCGGTATTTTGAACGGTTTATCGCAATTTTCTAGTAGTGTACATTTATCAAGTTTTCCACGAACAACTTCGCCTAATCCTACAAAAGAACGTCTACATTTGTAAGTGAGACAGTAGAAAATAATCGCTAACTCGATAAGCTTTATATAATGGTCAAGTGCAGAACACGAAAACTTTAAAAATTAACATTCTAAATGGAAATTCAATTTATAATGTCAAATAAATATCCCTAATAAGTTCAATGAACCAACCGAGATTATTATTATCTTGAGCAAAGGGATTTGGAATAAATGGAGATTGGAAAAAACTCGTACAAGCAAATATATGAGTTATTGCACCCTGAGCCACTTGATCCAAATCACCATTGGATTCCAAGGTTTGAGTAAAATTCTGGAAATCTAATCTCAAACGTATATACTGATGAAGACACTTCCTGTAAATATGCTTATATTCTGGATTTGTTTCATTTGCAGTGATTGTCCAAGCCTTCCTTGCAATATTTGTGAAGTTTGAATATGCCAATCTAATTGTAACATTTTCAAGATCGACCTTAGTTGTTGCCAATTGAGCCTCTGGGTCATTTTCAATAACATTGTAGCAAAACTCTCTAACCATAGAGAAATCACAAGCCCTTTGAATTAATGGGGTGACAGCATTTGCTCTTAAATTTGCACCATAGAAATCAACACTAAATAGAAAAATGTAGGGGAGGA
The DNA here is from genome assembly GCA_026770625.1 of Nicotiana glauca. Taxonomy (NCBI): domain Eukaryota; kingdom Viridiplantae; phylum Streptophyta; class Magnoliopsida; order Solanales; family Solanaceae; genus Nicotiana; species Nicotiana glauca. The sequence goes on along the minus strand of MU702614.1, from coordinate 121,525 downwards.
GGAAGATTAGTGAGATTGATGATGAAGAAGAAGTTGATCTCCCCATTTTTTTTTCTCTCTTTTGATCAATTCTAATTTTCTTGTTTGAGATTATAAATATGGGTTGGTGTAATATATAAAATTCAAAAATTTAATTAGTAATATCCTAGTATAGAAATGATCGTAAAAAGTTAAAATTATACTATTAATGTTTTTACCTATTTCAAACTGAAATATCTGATTCCTATTTAATATGGGATTATGATATTCTAAATTTTCCTCCATTGTAACTAATAGTCAACATCTTAAATTGATATATGGTCAACATCTTAAATTGATATACAATGATATATGCATTAATTTCATACTTCGTTTGAGATCCCAGAAAAAGAATATATATGCAAACGCTTAAATGAAACATTTTCAAATTGTCCTAATTAAAGAGGCTGATGATCTTATATACAAATTACAATCAATAAGATTCTAAAACACTCATGTATTTACTAAATTTTCCACTGTCACACATAATCCTCATTTATATTATGCCATGAACTCTTAATTTTGCATATCTTTTTAGCAAGTTTTCCAAATTCAAGGCGGTTGTCTAACTTTTCATATCTTTCATAAGAAAAGATTTGATCTTCGATGCTCGACACCTCGATCCTGATGCCAATCTCATGATGTCAGCGGGGTAAAGTGACTGAAAAAGACTGCTTTTCGTGCGATTACCAAAGTCATTAATTGGAGGCGATTGATGGTTGGCTGTTTGGCTTCCTCAACATGCTTAAGTGACTACTATAAATTGATCAACTTCATAACTTTGCAAACTTTATTCTCACATTGTTCTCAAAATCCCATTAGCCCTTTCAACTTTCCTAAGTTCTCCCTTCTCTTCTATTTATCCTTACTTCATCACCAACACTTTCTACTTCCTTGAATTTCTGCATCACAATGTCTAAGACATCTAAATCGGTTCCCCAAAAAGAAAAGGCTTCTCCATTTTCTCGATCGGCCAAAAGTAAAGCGTAGTTCCACCACGTATTGAGGAGTGCATTCCCCCGTTGGGTGAAATAACATCCGATTTTCAGATCGAAAAACCTATATTGATACCCGGCCGATGTGAGCCCATGTCTCGATACGTCTGTTTGATAACCGAGGATGAGCTCGAACAGGTGAAGAAAGACTGTAACTGGGAAAACAAAGAGGTAGTGATCTCTTTCCCAGAGGAGGATATCACTACACATAAAGTGGGGTACTCGAGCGTGTATACTTACCCATACACGTTGGGCCCCGCAAATCCAGCTCTAGGTCCCATAGATCCAGTTATTCTCAACTTCTGCCAACGATTCTAAGTAACGTTTGGCCAGATCTACCTTTCATTCCGGCGAATTGTTCATTTGATCACATTCTTCTCGAGCCAGGTCGAGGGGATGCCTTTAACCCTCGACCATCTGATCCGGTTGTACAGTCCTCGACTTTACCGAGGTGGCTTAATAAAACTGCAACGCTGATCCTCGAAGTCTCTCTTCTCCAGCATCGATGAGGCAAAGACCGAGGATGGACGAGCCTGTTTATCCGAGTCAGGACCTCTGACTTAATTCCCACTGAGAGGATGCCATTCCCGAGGAATGGAATATGAAACGTAAATATATAGTAACTTTATACCTTGCTTCCCTTCTTCTTTCATGATTTTATCTTTTTCTCGATCTAACCCCTTTTCGTTGGTGTAGCTATCGCTTGGTTTCCTGAAGCGGTCCCATACCTCGAAGGTTGGGTCCGAAAACTAGCCTCTACTTCGTCATACTCGTAGCGTTGCTGGTGTGACCTTGCCAAAGGCCGATGGGAGGCTAAAAACCATGGTGAGTTCTTTTGTCCGTTTACTTGTGTTTCTCAGCGAGATGCTTACTTTGTTTATATGTAGGCCTTGGAGACGTCGTAGCTATGCGGCCACCCCCGGCCGCCGAAGAAGAGATCCCAAAGCCTCCCAAATAGAAGAAGAGAAAGAAGCGGTCGCTTGTAACTACACCGAGGCCGAAGAAAAGCACGATTCGAAAGCCTAAGGCCGATACTGCGGTCTTATCTCCAGGCATGGACAACCGCCTTCGAGACCCGAAAGAAGAAGAAGATGATGAATGCTTATTGGTAGCTCGAAAGAGAGGAAGCATTGGTGGTTCAAAGTCTGCCGAACCGGTGGCGGTGGACGTGTCTTATCCTAGAATAGAAGAAATCTCCAAGGGGAGTTCGAGCAAAGTCCTCGAGCCATCGGGCAGCAAAAGGGAACCTCATCTTGGATTTCATTTGGAGGGTGAGGCCGAGGATCCTGATCCCGAGCCCCTTGAAATAGAATAGAAAGCTTCGAGTGGATCACTTGGGGTAATCAATGTGGATGACTGACCAGCTGGTCCCGAGTTCTCCGAGGGGAAAATCCGAGATGCTCAGAACATGAGAAGGTCTAATATTGGGGCAAGCATAATGCCTTACAGTGATTGAAGATCGCCCCAACCCAGATGCTTCTTTCATCTTCGACGAGGCTCGTCGGCTCTTCAAACAAGTGAGTTTGCTGTCCTTTAAAATTATGCATGTGCTTTGTCATTGCTGTTATGAATCTAACTTTTATCCTTTTTGTGAAGGCTGTGATGCTCCATAAAAAGGTATTTTCCAACTCTCGAGCTGATCTTACTCGAGGTGAGGCTGAGCTTAAGAGAATCTTGGAAGAAATGGACAATCTTAAAACCCTCTATGTCAAGAAAGAGCAGGAGATCAGCAATCTTCGGGCAGAACTGACAAAGTCTTGCCAAGAAAAAAATGAGCTCACCGAAAAGGTAATATTCTCTCCAAAGTTTTGTTATGGATTAGCCCGATTGGTCTTCTAATAATTTTACGTTTACAACTTCAACAAAAGGGCGATTTGATGGAGCAGCTCCGAGAGGAGCTCAAGATGAAGGAGGCAGAAACCTTGGGGTGAAGGCAAGGCTTGGACAATCTTGCCTCTAAAAAAGAAACCCTTTTGAAACAGATGGCTTCACTCGAACTCCAGTTTCAAAGCATGAAGGAGGAGAGCCTGACTCGGGGCCGAAATCGAGGAGCTCAAAGCAAAATTTTCTGCTGAGCTGGCCAAGGCCAAATTTGATGCTGAGGCAATTATGTCTTCATACCGAGCCGACGCTGAAGTAGCTAATTCCCAGGAAAAGGAGATATCCGTAGCGGCTAAGGTTAAGTTATCATGTGCACTCGACCATGCGAGGCGACAGTCCTGAAGTGAAACCCTCGAGTAGGTACATGCTCACGGCTTTGATATCTTAGTCGATATTGAAAGGGTGAAGACTTAAGAATAAGAGGTTGCCTCTTTGCTTTCTGATGAGGATGGTTCAGCTAGTGGCTTCGAGAGTGGAGGAGACAAAGATGAATTCCCCGAGGGTGAGGCTCTCGAATATGCTGCTCCTGAAGATGCAGCTGCCGAAGGTGTGGCCTCGAAGTAGATTTAGGTTTCCTTATTTTGTTTTCGTGTTTTTTGGCGCAAATATCCCTTGTGTAAATATCTTTTGTAATCATCTTCTGGGAATACAAAAGGACTTTTTTATCTCATTCTGGATTTGTGTTAAGTTTCATTTTGCTCTTATTTATGGAATATTTTCATGATATAACTCAAATGATCAATTTGAGTACTGGTTTGGACCCAGAACATAGTAAACCCTTAATTTTTTATTGGCCCTTAGGCTCTTTTAGATTGGCCCTTAGGCTATTTGAGATCGGCCTTTAGGCTCTTTAATTTGTGCCAATTCAGCCTCTAGGATTTTGACTAATAACTCTAGTGAAAATTTTAATTAGGCCTTAGCATTTTTTTTGTACCCATTGGGTTTTCGGAGGTTCGATGAATCGGAACCTTACTAATAGTCTGTTTCTGTAAACATAATTGAATACCTCTTGAGGTTTTTTTGAAGGCTGATGTTATCAAAACCTTTAGATTATTCGAGGGCTGAATTTATCGAAGCCCTTTTTACTTTTGCCATTGGTAGCCAGATTTAATCGCTTTTTTGAAAGTGTTTGAAGGCCTTTAATTTATGGCGGAAGTCGGACATCTCTGAGTCACATTATATCGGTTGTAGCCTTTTATATTATCGTAGTATTTAGCATGGCCGTAGCCTTCGGGCGTGTCTCTTGGACTTGTTTCCTGATAACTTTTTGAACTTATTCGAAAAGTTAGTCCCCGAGTATATTGGGCTTGGCCTCTGTTTCGGAGGGATGCCTCTTTGAGATCTTATGAGTCTGAGTTTTTGATGGCTCGGACGAGCTGGCTATTGTCGCGCCCTCTTTTTCCTTGCGCAGTTCAGGTTTCGACATGTCTTTGGGCCAACTCATTTCCTTTTGGGAACTGGGTATGGAATTTGAAGAGTCTTCACCTAATAGATTTAAAGTGCATTAGGGAACCTAAAACAAATAAATCATAAATCGGTTTACGTTACTAGAGATTGGGTAAGGGCCAGAAATAACCTTGACGGGAAAGTGTTAGGTACCCTTCAAGGTCCACAACGGTAGGTCCCGGCCAAACTCGAATTGGGGGAATTAGTCTTATAATCAAACAAAGCAATTTAGACAAATAGATATTATGCTAAAACAAGGAGTAAAAAGGATCTTAGATTTTTTTTTTAGCCTATAGGATCACTTTTGTGCAATAGTTGGTAATCTTCCCCAAGTTCGGGGCTACACATAGCATTAGCGCACATGTCATCATATCCTTTACTACCAGATTACCCTCCACTTGATGTCTATATAAGCGATTCTAATTAAACGTACTATATGCATGCATTACTCGTCACTTACATGGTCCTGGAGGTGTTTAGGACTTCTAGCTAAGGTGGATCTATACTCTCCTATATTGTTTAAAAGGAGAAAATCTAAGCGACAAGCAAAACAAATAGGACTGCCAGATAAAGGAATAGTTAAAGGCACACATTTACCACCATAAATAAGCAGGCAATTGCACGTCTCAAACAACAATTTTTCAGACACTTTAAAAGTTCTATACCAGGATATCTAGGTAAGCACAAAGCAGAACAAATGCATTTTATTACAGCGAGGCAGCTGATACCTAAGCAGTTTGCCTATTGATTTTAGGATTTGCTGAATCTGGGCAGTTCACAAATAGTTAAACAAAGCACAGTTTTATAATTTCACGATTTAGTCATCCTACAAGCTTGCCTAGGCGTGGATCAGAGATGTCTTATAAACATGATATCTAATCGTTACTCACACCACAATAAATCAGTAAATGATTTTAAGTAGTCAGTTTGGTTCATTAAGTCCTATAGGCGTGTTGTCTAGGTACTGAAATTAATGACAACGTTGCAGAACTACTTTTTATATATAAGCCTCATATCTAGGTGGTGAGACTGCTTTTATACTTATTTCTTATAGGCATGATTGTTATTGAAGAAAATATATTTTTTATACGATTTGACTGCAGATATGATGTCTAGGTGAGTGTAGTAAAAGTCATAGAACATGGCTTCTAATGCACAAAGGAGAATTTATGAACACGATTGCTAGGACTTAATTAATAACAACCTATAGACAGGATTTCTAGTGCGGATGTGAACATGCATAAATAGAAATTTAGAGCAAATAACATGATAGACCTATATGAATATTTTTAATTGCACACAACAACCTATAGGCATGGTTTCTAATGCAGATAGATGATCATAACAAAGAGCATGATTTCTACCCGATTTCCCCAAAAAATATATATATAAAAGTCCCTCCCGTTTTTACTAATAACCCCAATATCTGTTTTACAAGGAATTATTATTACAAACAAAACATAATGAATTACAAAATGGAACTGCTATACTATAGAGAGCCTAGATAGTCCCAGAAGTAATCTTGGAAGCCAAGCCTTCAACTATGTCTGAACATGCCAATATTTTCATAGTGCACCCAATGGTCTTCTGGTGTGTCAAAGTTTCCAAGATCCTCAAGGATCCCGGGCAATGCTCACACTAGAATTTTTTTAATGAAACATTTTGTGAGCAAGTTTTGGAGAGCCAGCACCAGTGTGTCAAAGTTTAGATGAGTCTCATAGACTCCTAGGCAATGCTCACACTGGAGGGGCAGAGCCCTAGATGTTCTAAGAGTAGGAGGTTAAAATAGTGTATTAAAATAAGAGACATTTTTGATTTTAGAAAGATAGTTTGGATTTTAGAAGTGCATAGAAGCAGATTATCAGATTACAAGAATCACAAGTAGCACACACTCAGCAGAAGGAGTTCAGCCCTGAACTCTTTCAATCAACAACAAACAAGCTAAAGTTTCACATGGCCTTAATCCATTAGCTATTACTAGGCATGTATTAGTCATATGATAGTATGCTGGGATCAGATAATCATACAGAAAGGCAACAAGGTTGGGAGCATAGAAATCATGAATTAATCAAGAGTTTGTCAAGGATGAATACTTAAAACAAAAAAGAAAGAATATGCTAGTTGAGCAATAAATAGACATATGTCTAATTTACAGATGAGCATACATATAGACATGTTGAAAGCAAGAAGCACATAGGTCTAGTTACAATAGAAGCAAACACGCTGAAAGAAGAAAACACATGGGTTTAATTGAACAGAAGTACACATGTTGATTACAGGGAACACATAGGTTTAATTGAACAAAAGTAGACATGCTGATTACAAGGAACAGATACGTTTGATTAAATAGAAGTTTGAATTGATAGCAGAAGTGGAGACATACTAGTTAAGACATAGCAAATAGAAGAGTGAAGCAAACAAGGTCCATATGTCTAGCCTTGGGTTCCAGCTGGCTAGACAATGCAACAAACAAAGAGTAGGAAGATTGTGGTGGGTGATGAGAGCAAGAACTTTTGTGTATTTTTTCTATATTTGTGCTTTTGTGTTAAAGAAAAGAATGAGGCTTATATAGCTTTGAGTAGAGTAAAGTAAATAAGGTAAAGAAGTTTAAGGGTTAGCAAATAAGGCAAAGAAAATAACCAGTCAATCAATTAGGCATGACATGGCGAATCAATAGGCAAAATCATGAGATTAAATCCAAAAATAACTCGGAATGGAGGTCTAAATGAGGTAAGTGGTAAGTATGATAGCCAATTAGATTCAAAACACAAAAAATTTGGAAAGTAAGCAATTAGTTACACAAATAAGGTAACACAAGTAAATCAGTGACAAATATCGAGATGGTAAGTCAATCAACCCACAAATTAAGCTTAGCGGGAACAATTGAGGAAAGTAGTACCAATTAGGAGTCCAAAAATAAGGAAAGTAAATAAAATTACAGGAAGTAATTGCGTCAGTAAACAAAATGAAATTTCAAACCCTAGACAGTTTAGGTAATCAATCAATTACTCAAGAATAACAGGAAAATATTGGAGCGAGCAATGAAATATTCAAACAAACTAAAAACTAGAACATAGTCATGCAATAATTAGTGGAAAAAGAGAATCAAACACATACGAGTTTTTAGAAAAGTTTCGCAAAAACAGACGAAGTGAAACCCTAGTTCTTAGGGAACATTAGGATCAATTAATAGTAGGAAAAATAGAAAGTCTTTAAAGAAAAATATTGTAGGAACTTGAAATCTTTTCAGATCCAAAGAGATTTGAATAGCAAATAACGAGGAAGCAAAACCCTAATCTAGAGGGATACTAAAATTGATTAACAATAAAGAGAACAAGAGATTTTTTTTAAAAAGAAAACTACTGGATAAACTCAAAAGCATTCCAGATTTACAAAGATCTGAACAAATTCATGCTGAAAAAATGAGGGTTTTGAAAAAGAAAATGGGGTAAAGGAAAAATCTAACCACAGTCGCGAAACAAACGATACTCACAACATTGATGAACACAATGCAGTGTTCATAAGGAAAATGAAGAGCTTAGGTCAACTCTGAGTTTAACTTCTTCGAGGTTCCCTCAGAAAACAACAAGAATCAAACAACCAGCAAGAGTAATAGTTTAGATAGGATTGCAAAACCCCAAATAACCCCATATTCGGTCGGGGATTGAAGGGGTTTGGGAGATTTAGGGGTGAAGGAGCTAGGGTTAGGGATAGTCTTAGAGAGAACTGAGAAGAAAAGCGATTGAAGGGCGGTAGGTGTAGATAAATGATTAGGGTTTGGAGGGGTTAGGGGTAATTAAAAAAGGCAATAGCCTCCTACACCGTTGATCTCTAATTAAAAAAGGCAATAGCCTCCTACACCGTTGATCTCTCAGATCAACGGCGAGGATTTGATCTAGGTTGGGCTGATTTTAAAGAAAAAGGGTAATGGGTTAGTTAATTGGGTTGGGGTTTTTTAATTTGAATTAGGCTGGGGGGATCCGAATATAGGGATAATTAAAGGGGCTATTTGTTAAATACTCAGTTTATTAAAAAAATAATTTGTAAAAATTGCTAATTAAATGATAAGAATGATTTTTGAGCATGAAGGTGATTTAAATAATTACTTAATATATAAAAATGTAGAAATTTATTTTTTTGTCGTTATGCATATGTATAGGTTATTATTGCAAAATATGCACTTATAGTCTTAAAAATGCAAACACAATTGTAAAAAATATAATTAAAATATTTGAACACTTATATGAGCGTAAATGATGAATATCGATGATTAAATCATCATAAAGTAATATGAGGGATAATTTTAAATATTTATATCATTAAAAATGCAGAAATAAATAGATTTAAGGCCTTTAAAAATTATAGAAAATTATAAAAATATTTGTGCATGTTTGTAAATGTATGCAAAACATTTTAAAAGTATGAATACATATTTTAAAATATATAAGGGAAAATTGGATATTAACAGCTGTCCTTCTTTACCTGAGAATGATGAATAAAGAAATGATGAACGATTTTTGCCGAATAGGATGCTTTTGTCAAAATAGAGGTTGAACCCTAGTCTTTGAGTTGCCTACATATTCATGTTTTTATAGGAATCAGGCCATGTGTAGTTCTGGACCCAACAGTGAACGGAGCTGATGGAGCTATTATAGGAATGGTAGCCAATTTCGGCATAGGTTCTTTTGTGAAGGGTAATATCGGATGGAGTTATGATTAAGTAACGACACGGCCTGTCGTTTTGAGAGTTATAGCACTATTTCCCCTATCTATGCTTCTTTATGTATTGTTCAGCTGTGTTGAGTTATATCGAGTTGGTAGGTTTGGGTTCGGAGTAGTTTTGGAGTAAAATGAACACTTAGTCTCTTAGTTAGAAAGCTAAGTTAGAAAAAGTCAATTGAAAATTGACTTACGAGTAAACGATTTCGGATTTGGATTTTTCTTTTATCCGATTAGCTTCATTTGGTCATTTTAGACTTAGGAGTGTGTCCGGAATATAATTTGAAGGTCCGTGGTAGAATTAGGCTTGAATTGGAGAAAGTTGGAAGCTTAGAAATTCTTAGGCTTGAATTCAAGGTTGATTTGGTGTTTTGGTGTTGTTTTGGGTGTTTTGGAGGTTCCACTAAGTTCGGGTAGTGATTTATGACTTTTTGAAATTATTAGTTGAGCCCCTGTGGGCCTCGGGTGAGTTTCGGATAGGTTTGTGTTGTGTTGCGCTCGTTTTTCTCATATTTCGCCGCAGTTTCTTCAAGCATAAATGATATCATATTGAACAAATGAGCTCCGGTTTCATTTTTTGTTGAAGCATTATATTCTTATCGTAATTACAGACCCGTAGCAAAATGAATCATCGAATTTGGATATCGTATGAGGATTTTATGGTCATTTTACTAAAAATTTGGTTGCCAGACTTTTTCAGAGTAATTACGAAATTGCCACTAGCAGCGTATTTAAAAATCTGCACTATTTGCAAATATTAAAACCTACATATCTCACTCATTATAAGTTCAAATTGAGTGATTTAAAAGCCTAACTTGACTAGAATTTCACAAGAAATCTATTGGAGGCATAAAATACAAGTTTCGGGATTTTTTGGCATAAGAAACGAGGCAGAATAGCTGGTAGAAAAATACATAAAATTAGGCTTGCTCATTCGATCATATTTTGAGTTGGGAGCTCGAATTTGAGAGATTTTGGAGGCGATATTCACCATATGGATTGGAGAAAGTTTTCTATACTCGGTTTTGATTATATTTCATGAATCTATCTTCATTTTTTGAATTTGATTGATGATTTCAAAGTGAAAATTGAGGGAGTTAGGGTTTGAGTTTTGGAGAGTTTTAAGTGAGGATTTGAGGGACCAAACGGAGTCTGATTTTGATGAATTTTATATGGTTAGACTCAGGAGAGGACGAGGATTATTATTCTGCCATTTTTGACTGATTCTGAGATATGGGCCCGAGGACTGGGTTTTGGCCGATTTTGAAATTTTGGCATATTTTATAGTATTCATTGTGGAATACGATTATTTAGCACATGTTTATGGCATTAATCTAATTATGGCTAGATTCAGTGCTTTTGGATACCGAGTCCAGAGATGAGGGCATCCCATAGTAGGATTTTATGCAGTTGAGGTAAGTAATAGTTTTAACTCTAGCTTTAAGGGTATAAACCCGGAAAAATTGATACCATGTGATTGTTTGGTGGTGATACCCATGTTAGGTGACGGTCATGCATCGCGAGAGATTGAGACTTGGTCTCTCCCGTGAGGCTATGAGGCCTAATGGCTATTATCTGTGGTTTTGTGTTTACTTGTTGTTGAACTTGTTTGCTTTCATGTTAGATATCATGCTTAGGCTTTGATCACGCTCACATTATTTGTAGTCAGTCATAGAAATTATTGTACATGTTTACCTCAGTCTCTGTTATTTTTATATGTTGTGATATTTGATGTGGGTTGTATCCTTTTATTTGTTGATGATAGTGAGGGTAGTAAGGTATATGATTGAGTAAGACCGATGGCCTAATTGTGAGGATATTAATACCATAGCACGTGAGTTGTCCACATAGCACGTGAGTTGACCGTGCGGGTCCAGGTATTGATACCATAGCGCGTGAGTTTTTTGCATAGCACGTGAGTTGACCGTGCGGATCCAGGTATTGATATGATGGCACGTGTGTTGTCAGTGCTTACCGCTTGGGCTTTGGGAGCCCCTCCGGAGTCTGTACACATCCCTAGTGAGTGCAGAGTGTTGAGTGCGAGTGCTGAGTGATGGAGTGACATTGCTGTGAGGTTACATTTACTTTTGTTATTGTTGCATTTACCTGTTAACTTGTTTGTGGTATTTGTTGTTTTTATGGAATTTACCTATTTATTCATGTTTATTGTAAATTATGAAAATAAATAATTGGTCTGTTTTCCTTAGCTCGTCACTACTGTTCAGTTCCTTAGTTATTTCTGTTACTACTGAGGTGGTTGTACTCATACTACATCCTGCACTTTATGTGCAGATCCAGGTGAATTAGAGCGTTGCGATCGTTGAGTTTATGCTGGATTTAATTGGAGATTGCAAGGTAGCTGCTAATTCCGTAGGATCTTGTTATTCCTTTTGTCATTTGTTCTTTTGGACAGTTAGATAGTTTATATATCATAGTTCATAGTGTTAGATGCTCATGACTTAGTGACACCCCGATGTTTGGGGCTAGCTTCCGTATTTTTATATTAATTATATTTAGAGTCGATTTAGTTTATGAAAATTTTAAATGTTGAAAATGTTTTATTAAATCCTTAAAATTAATTAGTAGTAATATTTTGGGAAATAGGCTCGCCTTGTAACACGATAGGCGCTATCACGACCATGGTTAGAGTTTGGGTCTTGACAGATTATGAGTCTGGAGTGTAACAGATGTATCGTGGGATAGATATTTGAATTGTCATAGAGCAAAGGTGTGTAATTGATGGAGGTCGATCACGTTTGAAATAATGGTAAGGCATGAATGGTAATCGGAATGGTATGAATGGAAACCAGAGCAAGGGTTGCTCCTGTTTAAAGAGTGGTTACCTCCGGGATCACCTGCAAAACTTAAAATAGAGTGGATGCAAATATATAGATTACTGCGAGAATTTAAACATGATGCAAATATAGAGGCAGTGCATAGCCTCATGCTAGATTTGAGACAAGGCTTAGCCTCATGTAAGGTTTGAGACAGGGCTTGGTCTCATGCAAAGAGAAGGCAATGCTTAGGCTTATGCAAATATGGAGGCAGAGCTTAGGCTCATGCATGGATCGAGACAGAGCTTAGTCTTATGCAATGAGAAGGAAATGCTTAGCCTTATGAAAATATAGAGGCATGGCTCAGCCTCATGTAAGGATCGAGACAGAGCTTAGTCTCATGCAAAGAGAAGGCAATGCTTAGCCTTATACAAATATGGAGGTAGGGGTTAGCCTCGAGATAGAGCTTAGTCTCATGCAAAGAGAAGGCAATGCTTAGCCTTATGCAAATATAGAGGCAAGGCTCAGCCTCATGCAAGGATCACGAAGGAGCTTAGTCTCATGAAAAGAGAAGTCAATGCTTATCGTTATGCAAATGTGGAGGCAGGGCTCAGCCTCATGCAAGGATTAAGACATAGCTTAGTCTCATGCGAAGAGAAGGTAGTAGTTAGCCTTTTGGAAATATGGAGGCATGGCTTAGCCTCATGTAAAGATCGAGGGAGAGCTTAGTCTCATGCAAAGAGAAGGCAATTCTTAGCCTTATGCAGTGAACAAGTAGCAAATAGGAGTAGAATATTTCTTAGCTTGAGATATATTTGTGTCTGGGTGATTGATTGATAATGACTTTGATATGTGTGCATTTGCGAATACTACTATTATGTCCATTGTGCATGTACCCAAAGAAAAGTCATGATTTTTGTATGGGGAGTTTGGTTCGTGCCTTTGTCTGCTGGCAGGCTATGATTTGCTCCATTCTAGAGGCCCTGTTTAAGTTACCTTGGGTAACACCTGACTGTCATGAAAATAGAGTTTTCGAGAATATGCATTTATTGATGGAAATGGAGTTATTTTGGAGAACATAGTGAATATCAAGTAATTTTAGATGAACTAGTGGCTGTAACATATTTCAGAGACATTGTAGCTTTCTTGTATTAGAATTTTGAGGGTCCTCCTCAAAATTCTGCCCTAGTTTGGTAAATGATCCTTCGGCCATTTTGCGTGTGACGAAACTTGCTGAATCTTCTCCGAAATTTTGAGAAGGATTCTAAAAATTTTGCCCTAGTTTCTTAACCAATTTCTGATTGTTTGGCATATGATCGCGTTGGCTGGACTTGCTCTAGAATTTTGAGGGTCCTCCTTAAAATTCTGCCCCAATTTCTAGTTCTAGGGAATATGAAAATTTTATTAAGATATGACCGAACCCATAGGGCTGCCTACGTCTCCCCTCTTAAACGAGAATAAGTTCAAGCGTAGTTTAATTAGATCATATGAAGGAGTATAAACAATCTAAACATTGTATCTCTTGACTGCGTCTGAATTGTTTGGTTTTAGCCAAACTTTTCCATCCATTTTTGCAAGTATGAGTGCTCCTCATGTTAGCAACTGGCGAACCATGTAAGGACCTTGCTAATTGGGAGAGAATTTCCCTTTGTCTTCTTCTTGATGCGGGAAGATCTTTTTCAGTACCAACTGTCCTGGTGCGAATTGCCTTGGTTTGACCCTTTTGTTGAAAGCTCTGGACATTCAGTTATGATAAAATTGACTATGACATATTGCATTTATTCTTTTTCCGTCTATAGGGGCCATTTGCTGATAGCGACTCCTTATCCATTTTGCATCACTGAGTTCGGCTTCCTATATGATTCTTAGTGAAGGAATCTCTATCTCGGCTGGAATGATAGATTTAGTACCATAAACTAGTAAATAGGGAGTTGCCTCAATTGATGTACAGACCATAGTGCGGTACCCTAATTGGGCAAAGGGTAAGTTCTCATGCCACTGTTTGTAGTTTTCTATCATCTTCCTTAGCATCTTCTTGATGATCTTATTGGTAGATTCCATGGCTCTATTCATTTGAGGCATGTATGCTATAGAGTTCTTGTGCTTGATTTTAAAGGTTTTCACACATGGATTTCATCAAATCACAATAGAGATTGCCAGCATTATCAGTGATAATGGACTCGGGAACCCTGAATTGGCAAACAATACGATCCATGACAAAATCTGCGATGGCTTTCTTGGTTAGAGCTTTGTAGGATGCGGCCTTTGCCTATTTTGTGAAGTAGTCAATGGCCACTAAAATGAACTTGTGCCCGTTTGAAGCAGCGAGCACGATCGGACCGATGACATACATTCCCCATGCAACAAAAGTCCAAGGTGCACTTTTGTGTTGAGCTCATTAGGTGCTACCCTTATCATGTCTACATGTACCTGGCATTGGTGGCATTTATGTATGTACTAGATGCAATCCGTCTCCATGGTAATCCAAAAATATTAAGCTCTGAGTATTTTCTTGGCTAGAACAAAACCATTCATATGTGGTCCACAAGTTTCGACATGTATTTCCTCGAGAAATATGGAAGCTTCCTTTGCGTCAACGCACCTTAACAGCCCCATATCAGGATTTCTCCTATATAGGGTTTCTCCACTTTGGAAGAAATTATTGGATAGCCTCTGCAGAGTGCATTTTTGAGTGTGGTTAGCCTGCTCTGGATATTCTCTTCTTGCCAAATATTCTTTGATGTCATGGAACCAAGGTTTTCCATCCGTTTCCTCTTCAACATGAGCATAGTAAGCTGGTTGATTGTGGATCCTCACTATGATGAGATCAATAAAATTCTTATCTGGATGTTGTATTATTAATGACGAGGTGGCCAATACATCTACGAACTCATTTTGAATTCTGGGTACATGTTTGAATTCTATCTTTGTGAATCTTTTCATCAATTCCTGCATATGATTCAAGTATGGTAGTATCTTGGTATTCTTCGTGGCCCATTATCCTTGAACATGATGTACTAGAAGATCCGAATTACCGATTACCAACAACTCTTGTATATTCATATCGACGGCCATATTGAGCCCTATGATGTAAGCCTCGTATTCTGTCATGTTGTTGGTGTATGGAAACTTAAGTTTTGTAGATACTGGGTAATGTTGACCTATTTCTTATACCAATGCTGCTCCAATGCCACTCCTTTTAAGTTTGCAGCTCCATCGAAGAACATTCTCCAACCGTCGTAAGCTTCAGCAATGTTCTCTCCTACGATGATACTTCTTCTTCGGAAAAATATGTTTTCAAGGGTTCATATTCTCCTCCCACTGGATTTTCAGCAAGATGATCTACCAATGCTTGTCCTTTGACCACCTTCTGAGTTACATAGACGATATCGAACTCGCTTAATAGTATCTGCCACTTGGCTAGCTTCCCTATTGGCTTTGGCTTCTGAAAGATATACTTTAGAGGGTTTATCCAGGATATGAGGTATGTGGTGTAGGCACAAAAGTAATGCCTCAATTTCTAAGTTGTCCAAGTCAAAGCATAGCAAGTGCATTCCAGCAGAGAGTATCGTGCTATGTAAGGTGTAAACTTCTTACTCAAGTAGTATGTGGCTTGCTTCATGTTGTCCCAAAACACATCCAAAAGCCCCGTCTAATACGGACAGATAGAGTAACAAAGGTCTCTTAGGTTCTGGCGGGACTAGGACTGGCGATGTAGAAAAGTGTTCCTTGATTTTGTCAAAAGCCTTTTGACTATCCTTGGTCCAGCTGGTTTCAGCAACCTTTCTCAACATTTTGAAGATGTGTTCACATATTACTGTGGATTGTGCTATGAAGCGACTGATATAGTTAAGGCATCCTAGGAAGCTCATCACATCTTTCTTGCTCTTTGGTGGTGGTAACTCTTGGATAGCCTTAACTTTGGATGGGTCCAACTCGATTCCAGCTGACAATGAATCCCAGCAGTTTTCATGCGGGAACCCAGAATGCATATTTTGCAGGGTTCAATTTTAGACTTTACCTCCTTAGCCTATCGAAGAACTTTCTCAAATCTGCTATATGGTCTTCGACCCTCTTGGACTTGATGATGACATCGTCAACATACACCTCTATTTCCTTTTGTATCATATCATGGAATATGGTTGTCATGGCTCTCATGTACATAGCCCCAACATTCTTTAGACTGAATGGCATCATCTTGTAGTAGTGTACTCCCCACGGTGTTATGAAGGTTGTTTTCTCTACATCTTCTTCATCCATCCAGATCTAGTGATAAGCCATAAAATGATCTATAAAGGATTGGGATTCATGCTTTGCATAATTGTCGATCAGGATATGTATATTTGGCAGTGGAAAATCATCCTTGGGACTTGCTCTGTTTAGATTTCGATAGTCAGCACACACCTTGCCTTTTTCATCTTTCTTCGAAACTGGTACAATGTTGGTTAACTAGTTTGGGCACTCAACTACCTTGAGGACTTTGGCTTTGATCTTCTTAGTGACCTCCTCCTTGATTTTCAGGCTCATATCTTGTTTGAATTTTCTGAGTTTATTCTTTACTGGCAGACACATTAGATTGGTAGGCAACTTCTGAGTCACTATGGATATGCTCAGAGCGGTCATGTCATCATATGAACATGCGAAGATATACTCATATTTCTTCAAGAAACGAATATACTCTTCCTTATTTAACGGTGATAGGTGAATGCTTACGCGAGTTTCCTTGACGGTTTTGGTATCTCCCAAATTTATTGCTTCGATCTCATCCAGGTTGAACTTACGTTTATTCCCAAAGTTCTCAAACTCCCTGATGATTTCCTCAGGTATTTCATCCTCTTCTTCTGCATCACTATCCTTATGTTGTGTTGTCTCATTACATGTCATAGTCATCTGTTCATCAGGAAAAGTAATAATAACACTATAGAAAGAAAATGTGGAAGCTAATAATGAATAATAAATAGCAATGCATTGATTAAATTTTGAAAATTACTAAAACATCTGAAATGCCTAGCATATCTATAGAAATAAATTAGGCTAAATGCAAACCTACCCAGGGACTCGGCAGGCCCAGGATGGTGTGGCAGTTCAATTCTTGAGAACAACACCCTTCTCCACAGTCTAAATGGTGAGTCCTTCTTCCCCCTCCTCCTCAATTATCGCACTGCAATCCATATCCTCGTCCTCTAGGAACAGTTTCCTCAACCCAGCCAAAGCTTCTTCCTTTGCAGTTCCCCATATTGTATCGGCCTGATGAAAAGTTTTACCTAAATGTGGAACTGGTTTCTCGAGAGGCTAGTAGGGATTGTGCCATGGTGGCAACCAGTATTGATATTCCTGCCAGGTGTATGGGTACCCTACCCCAAAATTTGTGCTGTGACGTTTCAACTGCACCAGCTTGGTAATGTCCTGGAGTTCATTTCCAAGCCCTTTGACGGGTTCGTACCCAGACCATGCTAGTATGCTTTCTATCGTGTTACTTCACCATTTATCCTTCTCAACTACATTGATGTGTTCAATGTGGGTATAGGTTTCTCCACCCATCCTTCTTCTATTTTCGATAACCGAAAAAGTTTGACTGGTGTAAATTGGGTCGCTACCATCTCCGTGTATGATAGCTCCTGATGGTTCCATTCGAACTTCAGGCCTGATCTAGTATGGAAGCCACAACCCAATGATATGTATCCAAGGTCGACCCAACAGAAGATTGTATGTAGCTAATTTGTCAAGCACTTGGAATTCTGCATCAAACCAAGTTAGCCCCATCTCCAGGCAAAGGTTAATTTCCTAAATGTTTTCCCTATGAGACCCATCAAAGGCTTTCATGTTCATACTTCCTACCCGTATCTCATGAAAATCTTTGCCCAACCTTTTCAGAGTAGTCAATGGGCAAATGTTGAGGTTTGAACCTCTATCTATTAGGACCCTAACAATGAATTTGTCTTGAAACTGCACCGTGTTATACAATGCTCGGGTGTGACTTAACTCTTCAGGCAGTAATTCATCATCGTAGAAGGTGATCTTATGACTCTCCAACACTTGCTCTACCATGTTGTCCATTTCTCTGTAGGTGATATTATTGGGCACATGAGCTTCATTTAACACCTTCATCAAATCATTCTTATGCGCCTCTGAATTTTGTAATAGAGATAAGATAGATATCTGGGCGGTGCTTTTGTTCAAATGATCGACGAGAGAATATTTCGTCAACTATACATTCCTCCAAAGATCATTCGGTCCGGTTTCAATGATGGGTTGCTTAGTAGAATCCTCCCTGATCGATCCTCCCAAATTTTTGGGTGTATAGATCCTTCCTGTTCTGGTCATTCCTTGTGCAACATCAGATTCTTCCATTTTGCTTTTCCCTTTTGCCTGGCTTCAGCAACGTAATCCTAAGATATGGCCTTGGAATTGAAAGGAGGTGTAGTTGCTACAGTTACTTTGAAAGATGTGTCCACTTCTACCTCAAATGAAACAGGTGTGGCTGCAGGGGGAGTTACCTCTACCTCAAAGGGAACCGATGAGGTTACCTCAACTTTGACTGATATTTGTATCTATACCACCATAGGAGTGAGTGTGACTGCAGGTTTAAAGTCATCGTTTTCCTGAATAAGCCCGATCGACCCCTCAGGATCCCATTCTTCATCTGTCTCTATCACATGTACCCCATCACCCCTATGATCTAGAAGAGGATTGTTGTGAATGTTGGGTGTAGCTTCCTTCGCCTGTATGAACTTGTTATAAATTAATGTCTGGATGTTATCCTTTAATGTTTGGCACTCCTCAATGGCGTGTCCCTTCATACCAGAATGATATGCACAGGTTTTGCTTGGGTTGACCTATTGAGATGAGTTCTCCATTGCCACAACAAAGATAGGGGTGACATAACTAGTGGCATTCAATCTTTGTACAGTTGGTCGATAGGTTTAGTAGTAGGAGTGTATTATCTGGGCGGTTTGCGATTAAAGTTAGGTCATGGTTTTTTGTAATTTGGACGAGTTGGAGGGGAATGATAGTAGACTGGCTGGGTGTTATAAGTGTAATAGACGGTGGTGGGTTGGGAATATCTGGGAGATAAAGGTTGGTATGTGGGTGGAGGTGTTTGGTATGTGAGCAATAATTTTGAGCCTTGGGCCACCATTATTGCCCCCACTTCTTTATTCTTTGATATGCCGCCTGATTATCATGCTTTGTTCACAGCCTGTAGTGCCTCAAAATTCGTCACCATCCTGCTTTTGATACCCTCTTCAATCCTCTCTTCGAGTTTGATGATATCAGAGAACTTGTGATTCTCAATGACTATTGGCCTTTCATAATATTATGGGTCTTGTGCCCTAAAAAAGAACTTGTTCATCTACTCCTTTTCTAATGCTGGTACGACCTTGGCTTCTTTCAACCTCCACCGACTAGCATACTCGTGGAAAGTCTCAGTTGGCTTCTTCTTTAAGTTTGGATATAGAAGACATTCAGTGCATTTTCCATATTGAACCTGAACTGGTCTAACTGGCCAACTTCTTAGGGTTTTGGCTTATATAACAGGACAAGGCATCTCCATTAAGGCTTCTTCCAAAGAGCTTCATTCAGATCCTTTTATCTTTTCCGACCCCCACGAGCTTATCAGAGTAAGTTCTCAAACGAACCTTGGGATCACCTGTTCCGTCAAACATTTCGAACTTGGGAGGTTTGTAACCCTCCAGCAGTTCCACATCTGGTTGTATGCACAGATCCTTGGGATGTTTGGGAATTAGGTATATATTTTGAAGAGTCACCACCTAATGGATTTAAGGTGCATTAGGGAACCTAAACCAAATAACTCATAAACCCGTTTACGTTACCACAAATTTGGTAAAGGCTCAAAATAACCTTGAGGACAAGGTTTTAAACACCCCTCGAGGTCTACAACGGTGAGACCTGGCCAAACTCGAATTAGGTAAATAAGTCTTATAAGCAAATAAAGCAATTTAGACAAATAGATATTATGTTAAAACAAGGAGCAAAAGGGGTCCTAGGTTTTTTAGCCTATAGGATCACTTCTATGCAATACTTGGTAATCGTCCCCAAGTTGGGGGCTACACATAGCATTAGCGCATAGATCATCATATCCTTTACTACCCGATTACCCTCCCCTTGATGGTTATATAAGAGATTCTAGTTAAACGTACTCTATGCATGCATTACCCGTCTCTTACTTATGGTCCTGGAGGTATTTAAGACTTCTAGCTAAGGTGGATCTAGGCTCTCCTATATTGCTTAAAAGGAGAAAATCTAAGCAACAAGAAAGACAAATAGGACTGTCAGATAAAGGAATAGTTAAAGGCTCACATTTACCTCCACAAATAAGCAGGCAATTGCACGTCTCAAACAACAGTTTTTCTGACACTTTAAGAGTTCTATAGCAGGATATATTGGTAAGCACAAAGTAGAACATATGCAGTATTTTTATTAAAGCGAGGCAGCAGATACCAAATCAGTTTGCCTACTGATTTAAGGACTTGTTGAACCTGGGTAGTTCACAAATAGTTAAACAAAGGATAGTTTTATAATTTCACGATTTAGTCATCCTACATGCTTGCCTTGGTGTGGATCAGAGATATCTTATAAACATGATATCTGATCATTACACAGAACAACAATAAATCAGTAAATGATTTTAAGTAGACATTTGCTTCATTAAGTCTTATAGGCATGTTGTCTAGGTGCTGAAAATAATGACAACATTGCAGAACTAGTTTTTATATATAAGCCCGATATCTAGGTGTTGTGACTGGTTTTATACTTATTTCTTATAGCCATGACCGTTACTAAAGAAAATATATTTTTTATATGATTAGACTGCAAATATAATATCTAGGTGAGTGCAGTAAAAGTCATAGAACATGGCTTCTAATGCACATAGGAGAATTTATGAACACGATTTTTTGGGCTGAATTAATAACAACCTTTAGACAGGATTTCTAGTGCGAATGTGAACATGCATAAATAGAAATGTAGAGCAAATAACATGATTAACCTGTACGAATGTTTTCAAATTCACACAACAACCTATAGTCATGGTTTCTAATGCAGGTAGATGATCTTAACAGTCCAAAGAGCATAATTTCTACCTGATTTCCTCACAAAAATATATATATATAAGTCCCTCCCATTTTTATTAATAACCCCAATATCTATTTTACAAGGAATTATTATTACAAACAAAATATAAAGTAATTACAAAATCGAACTACTATACTATAGAGAGCCTGGATAGGACCAGAAGTAATCTTGGAAGTCAAGCCTTCAACTAAGTTTGAACATGCCAATATTTTCATAGTGCACCCAATGGTCTTCTAATGTGTCAAAGTTTCCAAAATCTTCAGGGACCCGGGCAATGCTCACACCAGAAAACATTAAATGAGATATTTTTGTGAGCAAGTTTTGGAGAGCCATCCTCAGTGTGTCAAAGTTCAGAGGAGTCTCATGGACTCCTAGGCAATGCTCACACTGGAGGGGCAGGGCCTTAGATGTTCTAAGAGTAGGAGTTGAAAATAGTGTATTAAAATATGTGACAATTTTGTTTTAAGAAAGATAGTTTGGATTTCATAAGTGCATAGAAGTAGATTATCAGATTACTAGAATCATAAACATCACACATTCAACAGAAGGAGTTCAGCTCTGAACTCCATCAATCAAAAACACACAAGGTAAAGTTTCACATGGCCTTAATCCATTATCTATTACTAGGCATGTATTAGTCATGTGATAGTATGCTGGGATCTGATTAATCATATAGGAAGTCAACAAGGTTGAGAGCATAGAAATCATGAATTAATCAAGAGTTTGTTAAGGATGAATACTTAAAACAAAAAAGAAAAAATATGCTAGTTGAGCAATAAATAGACATATGTCTAATTTACATATAATTTACATATAATATATATATATATATATATATATATATATATATATATATATATATATATAGCAGGAAACACATGGGTTTAATTGAATAGAAGTAGATATGCTGATTACAGGGAACACATAGGTTTAATTAAATAGAGGTAGACATGCTGATTACACAGAACACATAGGTTTGATTAAAAAGAAGTTTGAATACAAGCAGAAGTGGAGACATACTAGTTAAGAGATAGCAAATAAAAGAGTGAAGCAAACAAGGTCCAAAGGTACAGCCTTGGCTTCTAGCCAGCTCGACGGTGCAACAAACAAAGAGTAGGAAGATTGTGGTGGGTGATGAGAGCAAGAACTTTTGAATATTTTTTCTATGGTTGTGTGTATTAAAGAAAAATAATGAGGCTTATATTGCATTGAGTAGAGTAAAGTAAATAAGGTAAAGCAGTTTATGGGTTGGCAAAGAAAACAATCAGTCAATCAACTAGGTATGACAGGGCCAATCAATAGGCAAAATCATGGGATTATATCCAAAAATAACTTAGACTTGAGATCTAAATGAGGTAAGTGGTAAGTCAGATAGCCAAATAGAGTCAGAACACTAAAAATCTGGCAAGTAACAAGCAATTACTCACACAAATAAGGTAACACAAGTAAATCAGCAACCAATCTAGAGTTGGTAAGTCAATCAACCCACAAATTAAGCTTAGCAGGAACAATTAAGGCAAGTAGTACCAATCAGGAGTCCCAAAAATAAGGAAAGTAAATAAATATAGGAAGTAATCGCCTCAGTAAACAAAGAAAAATTTCAAACCCTAGATAGTTTAGGTAATCAATTAATTAGTCAACAATAAAGGGCAAATATTGGAGCAAGTAAGAAAATAATCAAACAAACTAAAAATTGAAACATAGTCATGCATGAATCAGTGGAAAAAAAGAACCAAACATATAGGAATTTTAAGAAAAGTTTCGCAGAAACAGACGAAGTGAAACCCTAGTTCTTAAGGAACATTAGGATTAATTAAAAGTAGGAAAATAGAAGGTCTTTAAAGAAAATACTGTTGGAACTCAAAATCTTTTTAGATCCAACGAGATCTGAACAACAAATAACGAGAAAGCAAAACCCTAATCTTGAGAGATACTAAAATCGATTAACAATAAAGAGAACATGAGGTTTTTTAAAAAGAAAACTACTGGATAAACTCAAAATCATTCTAGATCTATAAAGATCTAAACAAATTCATGCTGATAAGATGAGGGTTTTGAGAAAACGAGCAGGGCAAAGGGAAAATCTAATCACATACATGAAACCAACGATACTCATAACATTGATGAACACAAGGCGATATTCATAAGGAAAAGGAAGAGCCTAGGTCGACTTTGAGTCGAACTTCTTCGAGGTTCCCTAAAAAAACAATGATAATCGAACAACCAGCAGGAGTAATAAGTCAGATAGGCAGCAAAATCCCAAATAACCCTATATCCGGTCAGGGATCGAAGGTCTTTGGGAGATTTAGGGGCAACGACGCTAGGGTTAGGGATAGTCTCATAGAGAACGGGGAAGAAGAGAGATTCAAGGGCCGCGGGTGTAGGATTAGGGTTTTGGGGGTTATGGTAGTTAAAAAGGCCAATAGCCTCCTGGATCATTTATTTATGAGAACAACGACTAGGATTTGATCTTGGTCGGGCGGGTTTTAAAGAAACATGTTATGGGTTAGTTAATTGGGTTGGTTTTTTTTTTAATTTGAATTAGGCTAGGGGATCCGAATTTAGGAATAATTAAAGGAGCTATTTGTCAAATACCCAATTTATTAATAAAATAATTTGTAAAAATAGCTAGTTAAATGATAAAAATAATTTTGTGCACATTTTTATAATGATAAAGTAGTTATGCATATGTATGGGCTATTATTACAAAATATGCACTTGTAGACTTAAAAATGAGAATGCAATTATAATATTTGAACACTTATATGAGAATAAATGAGAAATTTAGATGATTAAATTATCATAAAGTAATATGAGGGATAATTTGATTAAAACTACAGAAATCAATTAATTTAAGGCCTCTAAAAATTATAGAAAACTTGTAAAATATTTGTGCATGTTTGTAAATGTATGCACAATATTTTGAAAGTATGCACGCATATTTTAAAATATATGAGAGAAAGTATGGGTATCAACAGATGTCGATGACAGTCCTCGAGTATCTCGGGATTACATTCATGCTTTGGCCCTTGAACCGTTTCCCATAGGATTGCAAGTGTAGATCTCGTATAATAGTATACTTAATTGAGACACAAAGTGTTTTTTAAATAAATAGTAAGTTCTTCAAATAACTGACACATGCGTACATGTTGCCGTCGAGGCTCGACTATTCTATAGAGACACGGTTCGTCTGACCATTTGGCCCATTACAAAGTAATCCTATCGAGGTCCCCTTAGGCGTGATGTATTTTCCTCAAAAATATAACCTCCGAGGGTGATGCCCCCAGTATTCGAGGTTGATTGAAAAGAAGCCTTGGATACTGTTGAGTCATCCTTAGGTAGCATATAGTTTTTTCCTCATTAAAAACCTTGCTGGAAAAACGCATTTGGGAAAAAATTCGATCTAAGGAAAAAAGAGTGAAACACATGCTTTAAAATCAAAGGACTTCGTGCAAAAAGGGTGCCTCGGTAGCTTCGATCGAGAATCTGCAATGAGTTAGTTTTAAACACAAATGGATAAAAAGGATAAAGCCATACCTTAGTAGTAGTATCATTTGAGTTATGATACATTCCAATTATTTGGTAGTTTTTCGCCTTCCATCGTGCTAAGTTTGTAAGATCCTTTGTCGACAACCACGTGGACTTGGTACGGTCCTTCCTAGTTTAGGCCTAGTTTCCCATCATTTGGGTCTCGAGTATTGAGGGTGACTTTTCGTAGAAATAACTCCCCGATTCCGAAGTGTCATAGATTGGTCCTTCTATTGTAGTACCTTTCAATCCTTTGCTTTAGTGCACCCATCCAAACAAGGGTGCTTCTCGATTTTCATCTATCAGCTCGAGGCTAGTGTTCATGGCCTCGTGATTTGACTCCTCAGATGTATGTTGAAACCTGGAGCTGGCTTCTCCGTCTTTGATATGGATGAGGGCCTCGGAGCCATACACCAAAGAGAACGTGGTATCCCTTGTGCTGGACTTCGATGTTGTTCGATATACCCAAAGGACCTCGGGTAGAACTTCTCTCTATTTCCCCTTGCATCGTCCAACCTTTTTCTTTTGATTTTGAATGATATTTTTTTTTGTTGACTCGGCCTGTCAATTTCCAGTTAGGTGGTGTGGTGTCGATATATCCTATTTATTTTATGTGGTTCAAGAAACTCCGTCACCTTGCTGCCGATGAATTGCTTTCCATTGTCAAACGCAATCTATGCAGGTATCCCGCATCGTCATATGATGTGGTCCTAGATTAGGTCAATAACTTCTTTTTTCCATACCTTCTTGAAGGCCTGTGCTTCCATTCACTTAGAAAAATAATCAGTCATAAACAAAATAAACTTAGCTTTACCTTGGGCTATGGGCAGAGTGCTAACTATATCTATTCCCCATTTCATGGAAGGCCACATGGATAAGACCGAATGGAGTTGTTCTCCGGGCTGATGGATCATCAGTGCAAATCATTGAAACTTATCACATTTTTGACAAATTCTTTGGTATCTTTTTCCATGCTATCCCAGTAGTAACCTGCTCTGATGATTTATCGAACCAAAGACTCAGCACCAGAGTGATTCCCACAAGTGCCTTCGTGGATCTCTCGAAGAACATAATCGGTGTTCCCCAATCCTAAAAATACCACCAATGGTACATTGAACATTCTTCTGTATAATGTTATCCCCGTCTAGGGCGAACCTAGTAGCCTTGGTTCCTAGAGCCCTCGATTCTTCGTGATCCGAGGGGAGCTTTCCATTTTTCAAATATTTGATGTACTTATTCCTCGAGTCCAACATAAAACTTGTTAAATTTATATTTACATGACCCTCTCCAATCACAGACTTCGATAACTGAACAACACTCCCCGGGATGATGTCGTATTCTTCGACCGAGTATCCTAGATTAGCAAGTGCATCAGCCTTACTATTTTCTACCCGAGGTATAATGTCCACTCCTTGAAGCGGTGCAAAGTTACATGTAGTTTATCCAAGTAACTTTGCATTCTATCCTCTCAACTTCGAAACTTTTGTTTACTTGATTTACCACCAATAAAGAATCGCACTTAGCTTCGATGACTTCTAATCCCAAACTTTTAGCTAGCTCGAGACCTGCAATCATGGCCTTATACTCGGCCTTATTGTTAGTTAATCTAAAAGTTTTAATAGATTGTCAAATGGAATCACCAGTGGGTGGATTCAAAATAATGCCAAGCCCAAACCCCTTCACATTCGAGGCACCGTCTATGAAAAGAGTCCATACCCCCAATGATGTACTCGAACTTAGCAGGAGTTCTTTCTCCACTTCAAGTGTGAGGGTCGTCATAAAATTGGCCATGAAGTCCGGTAGGATCTGAGACTTGATGGCCATTCAGGGTTGATATTTGATATCGTACCCACTAAGTTTGATGGACCATTTGGCCAATCGGCCAGACAGCTCAGGTTTATGCAAAACATTTTGAAGTGGGTAAGTGGTTAACACACATATAGGATGGCACTGAAATTATGGTTTTAACTTTCGAGATGCGCTTATTAATGCAAGTGCTATTTTTTAAGTGAGGTATCTAGTTTCAGCATATCCTAGAATTCAGCTTACATAATAAATAGGAAATTGCGTACCTTGCTCTTCTCGAACAAGTAACCCACTTACCGCTATCTCAAGCACTGCCAAGTATAGGTAAACCTTTTCATCTACCTTCGGGGTGTGAAGCAAAGGCGGGCTCAATAGGTATTATTTTAACTCTTCTAATGCTCGCTGACATTGCGGGTTCCATGTGAAATCCTTTTTCTTTTTAATCAAGGAGAAGAAACGGTGACTCCGATTCGACGATCTCAAAATGAATCAACCCAAAACAGTTATTCACCCTGTTAGCCTTTGTGTGGCCTTCACACTATCTATGATCGTGATATCCTCGATAGCCTTGATCTTATCGGGGTTGATTTCAATACCTCGATTGGACACCATGAAGCCGAGGAACTTACCCGAGCCAACTCTGAAGGCATATTTTTCCGGTTAAGCTTCATGTTGTATTTTCTCAAAATTGCAAATGTTTCCTGCAAATGAGCTAAATGGTCCTCTACGCACAGGGATTTAACAAATATATCATCAATATACACTTCCATTATTTTACCTATTTATTCTTCAAACATTTTGTTAACTAGGCATTTGTATGTAGCTCATGCATTTTTAAGCCTGAAGGGCATTACGTTGTAACAATAAATTCCAAATTTGGTAACAAATGAAGTCTTTTCCTGGCCCTCCGGGTTCATCTAAATTTAATTGTACCTAGAGTAGGCATCGAGAAATGTTAAGGTCTCGCGGCTAGCCGTGGCATCGATCATTCGATCGATGTTTGGCAATGGGAAAGAATCTTTCAGACATGTTTCAAGTCCTTATAGTCTGCACACATTCTAAGCTTGTTTCCTTTTTAGGAACTACAACTACGTTGGCTGACCAATGAGGCCTCCTATTTTGCTTAGGGTCGTTGCCTAGCCGATGCGTGGTGATTTCCGGTGGAATCCCTATCATGCCTGAATGGGACCAAGCAAAGCAATTCATATTATCAATAAGAAATTGAATGAGTTTTTTTCTTGAGTTCGGGGGTTAATCCCTTTCCTAGGTATACCTTTCTCTCGGGCAAGTATTCGATAAGTATGACATGCTGCAGTTCCTCGACAATTGACTTGGTTACATTGGACTCTTCGGGAACGATGAAGGTTCGAGGAGTAAGGAGATCCTCTTCTTCGTCTTTGATTACCTGTTGTTCCGACTCCATTAAGGCTGGGGCCTGTGATTGCTATTCAGCCTCATGCTTAACTTTGGTGCTCGATTTCTTCGAGGTCAAGGGATCTGGTATCAACACCAGTTCCTCGATTGCGAACATATCTTTCGTAGCATGTTTCTCTCCATAGACTATTTTCACTCCTTAATTTTATCATCTGGTGAAGAGTTGAAGGAACTTCCCTCATGTTGTATATCCATGGTCTCCCAATGAGTGCGTTATACCTCATGTCACCTTCGATGACATCGAATCTAGTGTCTTGTATGATCCCAAATACGTTTACTAGCAAGATAATCTCTCACTTTGTTGTTTCTCCTGCCATGTTGAAGCCATTTAGGACCCGAGATGTAGGCATAATCTGATATTGTAGGCCGAGTTGTTCCACGACCCTCGATCTGATTATGTTTTTTGAGCTACCTGGATCAAGTAAAACATATTTAACTTGAATTTTAATTAAAAGGATATAGATTACAATCTCGTCGTTATGAGGCTGGCATATGCCTTTTGCTTCCTCATCACAGAATGATAAGGCATCATCAGGCACATGGTTCCGACTTCGTTTTTCTCTTGTGATCAATACCTTGGTGCGCTTGAACACAGGATGTTGAGGCTCCAATGATCATGTGAATTACATGTTCCTGTTCTACTTGCTCATTTTTTCTTGCATCCCTAACCCTGAAGTGGTTTTGGCACGATCACTAAGGAATTCCCAAAGGTGGCCCTCATTGAACAACTGAGCCACTTCTTCCCTTAGATTCCTACAATCTTCTATTCTATGATCATGTGTGCCATGATACTTGCATACCAAATTTGGGTTTCTCTGAGAAGGATCGGTCTGTATAGGCCTGGGCCACTTGGTGTCTTTGATTCTCCCAATAGCTGAGACAATCCCGGACGCATCTATGCTGAAGTTGTACTCTAATAGGCTTGAGCCCTAGGATACAAGCTTCATACTCAGCCATATTGTTGGTGCACGGGAAGTTAAGTTTGGCAGATGCCAGATAATGCTGGCCGGCTTCTGATACTAGGACTGCTCCTATGCTAACTCCTGTAAAATTTGCTGCTCCATCAAAAAATATTCTCCAACCATCATAGGATTCTGCAAAGTCTTCTCTTATGAATGATACCTCTTCATCAGGAAAATATGTCTTCAGGAGTTTGTATTCTCCATCCACGGGGTTTTCGGCAAGGTGATCTGCTAGTACCTGTCCTTTGATTGCTTTCTGAGTCACGTAGACAATATCGAAATCACTCAATAGGATTTTCCACTTGGCTAGCTTGCCAGTGGGCATGGGTTTTTGAAAGATGTACTTTAGAGGATCCTTCCTTGATATGAGGTATGTAGTATATGCACAGAAGTAATGCCTCAGCTTCTGAGCTACCTAAGTCAAAGCACAGCAGGTGCGATCTAATAGAGAATACCTGGCCACGTACGCGGTGAACTTCTTACTGAGGTAATAGATGGCCTGCTCTTTCCTCCCTGTTTTGTCATTGTGAGCACGTGATTTTTGCCCTAAGCAAATTATTCCTAAAAATCCAAACAAAATATTTTTTTATTATTTTTATAATTTTTGTTGATATTTGTTGCATTTTTGTATTAATAAGTTGCATAATAAGTCATACTAAAATTACAAAAATATACATATGCATTAGAATTTTTAATTTTTATAATTTTTTTAAAATAAATTAAAGAAAAATAAAAAAATAGCATTTTTAGTGTTTTAATTGGAAATTACTATAAAATAGTTATCAAATAAATTTTTAGAATTTAATTAGTTTTAGTTAGTTTAACAACTTAATAAAATCAGAAAAAATATATTAAATTAAAAAAGAAGAAGAAGAAGAAAATAAAAAAAATATAAAACACAAAAAGAAAATACAAGAGTAAAATACAAAGAAATAAATAAAGAAACAAAAGAAAAACTGAGTTGGGCTAATCCAAGACGCCTAGCCCAAATAATAACATCCAGTCCAGGCCGAAGTTCCATACCCGTCTGCCCAGTCATGACCAAATGACCCCGTTTTGGGGCTTCAAAATCTCAGCCGTTGAAAATAAATAATCTAATGGTTGGGTTCAATCTTTTAATAAGTAAAACGACGGCGTTTAAAGGCTCTCAATCACAGCCATTGATCGTTTCAATCTAACGGACAAGGTTTGATATTCATTAATAAAGGAAACGACGTCGTTTCGATATCATTAAATCTCAGCCCTTTATTTTGTTCATCCAACGGCTCTAATTCATCATCACCCTTTTAATATGTTATCATATACAAAAATAATTAGAAACATTTAACCCTCTTCTCTTCATCTTTCTCAGCCGCCTCAAATCCCCACCGACACCCTGCCGGAACCCTACCGGCGGGAGACGATACTTACACCAACTAGCCCCAAAAACACACCCCAGGACCGCCTTGAGCTCCTGAGTCTACCCATCTATCGCGTTTCCTTCAAAAACCCCTCCTTCTGTTCGAATATACGAAAATGTGTCACCGAAACCCTACCGCCGGCGAATACAACTTATGCCAATAGTCACCAAATTAACACTCATTGTTCCTCTTCTCATCCCCTTTCCATTCTTCCAAATGATTTCCTTCGAATATTGCCGGAAAGTTTCGAATATCAAACTGAAGTTTTCCGGCCAAGACTCGAAGTATGCCAAAAAACCCCAAATTCACACCATAGACTCCTTTTCCCATCCTTTATCCTAATCTACCAACCTTTTCCTTCAAATCTTGCTCAAACTCGTCGAAATTCAATTTTGAATTTTTCTGGCCAAGAACTCAAGCTCAAATCTTTACGATTTTTGACCATAACATCATTAACCACGTGTTTTCTTATGAAAACACATGGTTGGGGATGTTATAGGCCAAGCATCTCGAAAGATTTTCTCAATAAATGGCTGGCCAGAATTTTTATTACATCAGTGAGTTCTACTTTCATCTTTCTTTCTTTTTCATGTTTTATTATTTTCTGGTTTGGTCTTTGTTTTGATTTTTACTTGCTGATTTTTTTAATAATTAGCGATGCATGTTCTTAGGATAATTGCTATGTTGTAGACTTGTGAATATCAATTTAAAGTTAGTAAGCACTTAGTTAAATCTTTTGGTTTATAGTTTGTTCAGTGACTAGTTGAAAATGTAGTAATTAATTGTTAATTTCATCGGTTATTTGATTAATTGATAGTGTAAATGTTTGGGCATAGCTGGCTAGATTTTTTATTAGTAATTGATTAATCATATTAGTCTGATAGTTAAAATTCTGGGGTTAAAATAAGTGAAGGGCAATAGGTTGATTGGTAAATTCAATTAAGATTCAGGGGTAGTTTGGGGACATAAAATGGGATATTGGTAATAAACCTAAGGAAGTAGGGGTAGTTTGGGAATCCTAAAAGGGCAAATAGGTAGATCTCTAAGTGAAGTGAGGGTATATAGGGAATTATACTAAGATAGAAGGTTCTAGATGGGGTAATTAGTGTGATTTTTCACAAATAAGATTAGCCAATTGAATAACTAACAAAAGAATAAAGATAAAACTGAAATAAAAGAGGGACCATAGTGTCATTAACAAAGTTTGAATTTTCCTCCATTTTCAAATCTATAAATAGGCATCTATATGCCTCATTTTACAGGTTTGGCAATCTGAAATATTTCCTCAAGTAGTATACCATTTTTCTCTTCAATTTTCGAAATTCCTCTCTTCAAAAATACAAAAAAAATTAGATTTAGCAGAAGATCAAAAAATTTTATTGTTTCATTTGTTTAAAGCTCAAAATTGAAGGCTGTTGATCGACTTTGTGTGATTCTGGTGGTTAAACTGCTATGAAAGTATACTGATTTGATCGAGTTTGTTCGTTCATTGGTTCACGTTTTGGTTGTGGCTTAAATCTGGGGTATTGAGGCTGTGTTTGGGTTTAACTTCCTGTTTCTGTTGCTGTTGCTGTAGCTGATACCTCATTTTCACTGTAATTTCAAAATCCAGGTACACATTCGAATGCTCTTTTTGGTGTAACCTTCAGCTTGAGATGAATTGAAGCTATTTTAACAATGCTGTTCATATTGAGATATGCTTGAAATGTCAGATCGGATGGAATCATTATGTAGTAGTATTCGATAATAAGTTTAGTTTGTAGTTAAATTCTGAAATAGATGTATAATTGGACTGGACTGTGCTATTTGTATTGATATGTTGGTTTTGATTTCTATAAAAGATTAGTAGTTTTTTTTAGTTAAAACAATAAAAATGTAGTGTTTGAAGTTGAATTATGAAATACTGTTAGGAAATTAGTTTTAATATTGACTAGTACCTAATTTAGATTTGTTTTAGTAAAATTGATAATTTGTAAACTTTAATCCATAGTTAATTAGCTTTAAGTTCCTTAATGTTGTTATTTGTTAATTTTAGATAAGTACCGTTTAGTTTAATTCAGGCATAGTAATTGAATCAAAACGAACACCTAAACAGAGTTGAAAAACATTTCAAACAAGAGTTTATAAACAAATTCAAATAATTTCAATAGTTATAAATAATAAGATTTTAACTAGTTATAGATTTGTTAAAAGTAAAAAGAAAATTTTCATTAGCTTTTCCTTAATTAATTCTGGGCCATGAATTGCAAACTTGTGCCAATTTAGGCCCAGTTAAAAGCCGGCATTTAGTTTATTGTGATAAATGGACCAGGTCTGATTTTGGGCCTGTTTTTCGAAGGCTTTTCGACTGTGGCAATATATGTGATTTGCAAATTTAGAATGCAATTTCTTCTCATTGGGCTTGTCCTTAAGCCCAATAGTTATGATATAATAAAACAACACTACTATTTGATCTCATGATAAAAATTAAGATTTGTTCTTATTTTATAGGAATAAACAAAGTAAATAGAGAATATAGTTAGTATTAGATTGGCCTTTTAAATAAATGATGGAATGAGCCTCGCCCAATTAAAATACATAAAAAAGCGGGGCCCTCAATAATTGTTATAAAAAAATATATTTAGAAATTGGGAGGACCATTTAGCGAATTTCACGGTCTTTCCCAAAGTTAATAAACGCGTAGTCGCTTTAGGCGTATGTTAATAATATTACCTTCCCAAAAACGGGTGCACATTTATGTGACCCAAATCCAAATCTTAACGAAGTCGAACTGTGTTAAAGGCCACGGGCGTACTGGTACGGCGTGGTTTGAGATACATTTTCACAACGTTGTAATTCTTGTAAAAAATAAATATAATAAAAGTGGTTTGTTAATAAAAGGCACATAAACATAAAACATGTATGGAAATCAGATAAAATCAAATACGACAGTTGAGCGACCGTGCTAGAACCACGGAATCCGGGAATGCCTAACACCTTCTCCCGGGTTAACAGAATTTCTTATCCGGATTTTTGGTGCGCAGACTGTTAACAGAGTCATATTTTCCTCGGTTCGGGATTCAACCGGTGACTTGGGACACCATTAATCTCCCAAGTGGCGACTCTGAATAAATAAAAAAAGAAAATCCCGTTCCGACTATCCTTTAATTGGAAAAACTCCTTCATGCCCTTCACGGGGTGTATTAAAACTCACGTAAAAAGGAGGTGTGATAGCTCTGGCAACTCTGCTGGGGACACAAACCCAGAACTTCAGTTCAGGGTTTAAGAATTCGAGCTCGGAATAATTGTTGTATTTGTTTATATCTGATTTCCCTACATGTTCATGATTAATGTGCTAAATGTTTACCGCTTTGATATTATTTGAATTATATATAAACTGTGCCGAAAACCCTTCTCTTCTCACCTTCGGGGATGTGCTTACTGGTTGAGACTCTCTATTCTGTTAGTATCGATACCCTGAAATAAGAAAGAAGCCGGACAAGTTACTAAGCCGGATGGCCTTTTGGTTCCCGGTACGTAGCCCCCTCCTCGACTCGAGTTGTCTGCTCGGGTACACAGTCTAGAACATATAACCAGGTTTTGAACTTAGAATAGGGACATTTATTTGCATCACATATGACTTAGGGGACTCAACACAGGGGTTGGGTCCATTTAGGACAGGTAACCAAATATGAAAAAACTACCATGCATTTTACGTGTTGTATTTATTTGTCTCGGGCCATCATGCTGACCGGTTAAAAAAAAAAAAGAAAGAAGAAAATTTGTAAAATTGAGCAAAGGAGAAAAAGAGAAAATAATAGTAATTGTTTAGAAAAACCAATACCCAAATACTGTTGATACTCTGCCGAAATTTTGTAAAAAAAAAAGGGTTGAAAATAGAAAGATTTTTTTTAATAATTAGTTTTAACTAAAGCAAAAAGAAAATATAAAAAGATTTTTTAGGGTTATTGCAAATAAATAAAAATTGTTATTTTGTTTTCAAAAATCAAAATATATAGTTTGTTTTGTCAATAAAATTGAAAATGAAATTTTTTGCTTTACAATAAGTTTGGTTATTTGATTTTTGCCAAAAATTAGAAAAAAAAGGTTTGTTTTAAAATAGTTTGCCCGAACTACGTTGGTTTGATTCTCACCACGTGTGAGATATGTAGGCAATCCTTGACTGGTCCAGCCACACCTTTTTGCAAAAAATAGCCAGAAAATGTCAAAATTTTGATTTTTGTTGTCATAAATAAATTAAGTGATGCCGTTTTGTCAAAATAGCCGAATGTCCCAAAAGGGCGCCGGAAGGCTATTTTTGAAAATGGCCACTTTTGAATCACTTCTTAATAGTTAGCGAACACTGCCTTAAAATCTTCTCTTGGAAGTGCTGAAAGGCCGTATTGGCAAAGTAGTTTTTTTTTATTATTTTATTTTGTAAAAATTAGAATTGAAAAACAAAATATATATATATAGTTCTTTTCTTTT
Source organism: Nicotiana glauca (assembly GCA_026770625.1). Classification (NCBI taxonomy): domain Eukaryota; kingdom Viridiplantae; phylum Streptophyta; class Magnoliopsida; order Solanales; family Solanaceae; genus Nicotiana; species Nicotiana glauca. The sequence continues at coordinate 87,002 of MU702614.1, read as the reverse complement.
CGGTCATAAATAGATGATTAAATCACCTTAATAAATGTGCAGGATGAGCACGACTCATGATGAATCATTCTTGCATAAGATCCCTTTGGAGTTACGTCTGTGGTGGAACGATTTGGGCGAAGAAGGGCAAGATGAAGTGAAGAAATATTTGAAAGGTCTCACCGGTTTGCTAGATATTGTGCCTCGAGGGGATATTGTCAAAGCATTGATTACATGTTGGGACCCAGCGCATAATGTGTTCCACTTTTCGGACTTCGAACTTACCCCGACATTAGAGGAAATAGCTAGCTACATTGGTAAAGATGAGGTCCCTTTAAGGCATAAGTATTTGGTTGCACCGAGAGTTGTAGCTATGCACAGATTTCTAGAATCTTTGAAGATAATCCGAACCGTCCATAATACAGATCTGGCAAATAGCTTTTGTACTCTAAATTTCATATATCATCGCTATGGCCACATCGGGGGGTTCAACCACCCAGAAAGCAAGATATGTAGTAAAGAAAATCGCCAGAAGTGGGAAGAGCATCGACGTTTTGCCTTTATGGTGGTTTTTCTGGGACTTTTGGTATTTTTGAGAAAGGACGGGAACATTGATATAAAGATAGCTTGGGTTGTTAGCACATTAATTACCCAAGCCAAAAGTACTCTTGCACCTATGATATTGGCTGATATTTTCCGTGCTCTTTCGGCTTGCAAGGCTGGGGAACTTTCTTGGAGGGATGCAGTTTATTGTTACAAATGTGGATGATTGAGCATATGTGTCATCGTCCGCAATTCTTGAGCTATGGGTCTCAAGAAAAAACGTGCATAGAAGAGTTTCACACAAGGATTAAATGGGTCAAATTGCTAGAAGGATTCACGGGTTGGACAACATATTTTCTGTCCCTCACTGCTAGTCAAATTGAGTGGACATTTGGATGGTTACACCTTGATGAAATCATATATTTGCCGGCAGCTTGGCCACATTTCCTTTTGATGGGGCTTAAAAGCATTCAGCCTTACGCCCCTTATCGTGTGTTAAGACAACTTGGGAGATGCCAGATAGTACCCAAGGATGATGATCTTAGTTTGCAAGTGGTCGAGATTGGTCGCGATGGCCAGTTTCCTGAAGCATTGGTCCGCCAGATCTAGAGCGAATGTCAATATTTGGCGGCAAATACTTGTGTCCGTGATCGAGCTAAAGGAGAGGTATCACCTGATTATCAGGCTTGGTATAGAAGGGATATTGCATTCGGAAGGCCGGCCAAAACGCCTCACCTCCAGGAGTTTGCTGAGTCATCGCAAGAGCAGTGGGCTTGGTTAGCCAAAGAGAATGAGTACAGGGCAAAGATCAGTATGTTGGAAAAACAGGTCCAAGACCTCAAGTTTGAAAACAGTGTGCAAGCTGCAGCTGACGAGGGTGAGAAAAAGCAATTGGCCAAAGAAAATGAGGCATTACGAGCTCAAATTCAGAAAATGAAGATAGCAGCCGAAACTCCTGTTAGAAATGCCCGAGATGCAAAGCTGATAGATAATTTGCGGCAAAAAGTGAATGGTTACAGTTTCGACCTTAACAAAGCAGAAAAAGAACTAGCTGGGGTTGGAAGACAGTTGGCTAAAAATGCAGAGGAACGAGCCCGTATGGTACAACAACTAAAAGAAGAGCATGATAATGAGGTCGCCAGATTAAGGAAAAAGGTCATTACCGCAGAGGTCAAAATGAGCAAACAGGCAAAGGAGTTCAGTGTTGAAAGGGAACATTGTTATACAGCTTTAGCACAATTAGAAATGGATCTACAACAACTCCAGGAGCAAAGTCAGCAGACTTTGGAGGCTAGGGCTGAACAGATTGGGCGGTTGCTTCAGGAAAAAGGGATAATTAGAGAAAGAATCCTCGATATTGCTCATCACATCAACCGGAAGTGCCAAATATGCGAGAACATGACCCAAACTACATTTTTTGCCTCAGTAATGATATTCGTGAAACAGATAATGGGCGATCTAGATAGACTTCAAAGGGAACTTGCATATAGGCCCGTGGCGAGATCGAATGATGTCCCGCGGACACTAGGAGCTTTAATGTATTCATGAGTCTGTATTACATTGTGTCAGTCACTTGAGTCTGTATTTTCATTTTTTTAGCCAGTCTGCATTTCATTTAAAAATAGAATAGATGTCAAGAAGTTTGTAGAGTTTGTCGTTGTAATAGATGTGTTGGCCATTAATAAATTTGAAAATTTTCAAAAATTGTAATTGTATTTTTATTTTTGACTTAATCCAATTCAAGCACAGTTGCGATATATAGACAATCTTTATAGGATCGACCATAACCATATGTAAATGTAAATACAAGTCAAAAGAATAGTGAAAAAACAAAAGAAAAGTGAAAATGAAAGAAAAAGAAAAAAAAAGAGAGGGAAAAGCCGCAACAAAAAGAATTGGCAAAGCAAAGAAAAAGGCAAGAATTAAAGAAAAGCCATAATTGAGAAAGCTGGGATGACGCATGTGGCCGAGCAAAAATTGTTTAAGTGCATCTGTGCTCCCAATGTGCGATTATTGATTGATAATGCCCTAACCACTAATGAACGTTGTTGTTGTTGATATCAGACAGGTGGTTTTAGTTAACTGGCATTCTGGCAACACATCCGTACAATACCCGTTCCAAAGATATGTCGAAAATGATTAGCCAACAGGTCGAAGCTACAATTGTTGACCCGGTTAGGGATGAAGAAATAGTGGATGTAAATGCTATGAAGGAGGAAATGTACAAGCTGAAACAACAAATGGCCGAAATGTACCAGGCCTGGGCGAAAGGACAACTCTTACCTGCATATCCTGCCAATCCCGTTTATGTTCCTCCACCAATTCAAACACAAGACCCTCCTACCGTAAATTCTTGCCCTGCTTACCCTACATATCCACCATATTACGCAACCACTTCTCAAACACCACCACCTCATCTACCATCAAAACAAATCCCACCGCCACCACCACCAGTTGCTCCTGTGTATGTGGCTCCTCCACCGGCCATGTTACATAAATCTTCAAGTGAACCTCTGTTCCACACCCAAGAAAATCATTACTATCCACCAGAACCCACTTTTAGACCCCATGAGCAATACCCTTACACTCCTCTTATTGATATATCCGAGGAAGAGAAACTACCAAAGAACCCTTAACAAGAGGAAATAATTCGCAAAGTAAAAAGTTTGGAACAGTCGTTCCGAAACATGCAGGGGCTCGGGGGGCAAGTAAGTGTGGCTTATAAAGTCCTGTGTCTTTTTCCAGAAGTTCAACTAGCTGCGGGTTTCAAATTGCCAAAGTTTGATATCTATGATGGTCATGGTGACCCCGTGGCTCACTTGAGAGGATTTTGTAGTAAAATGAGGGGTGCCGGTGGAAAAGACGAATTGCTAATAGCATATTTTAGCCAAAGCCTCAGTGGGCCAGCCTTGGAATGGTACACTAGGAAGGATCACACCCGTTGGTATACATGGGATGACTTAGCCCAGGCCTTTGCAAATCACTTCCGGTATAATTTGGAGATTGTTCCCGATCGACTCTCCTTGACAAAGATTGAAAAGAAGCCTGGGGAGAGCTTTAGGGAATATGGATTCAGATAGAGAGAGCAGGCCGCGAGGGTCGATCCACCTATGAAAGAGGGCGAGATGGTGGATTATTTCTTATAGAATTTAAAGCCTACTTATTATGGACACCTGGTGTCAGCCGTCGGCAAAACATTCAATGAAGTTGTCAAGTTGGGAAGTATGGTAGAAGAGGGTTTAAAATCTAATAAGATCATGAGCTACTCAGCAATAAAGGCGACAACCCAAGCCATCCAGACTGGCACTGGAGGGGTTCTGGGAAAGAAGAAGAAAGAAGAAGTAGCTGTGGTGGAAGGTAGGACATAGTCCAGGGGTCCTTCCCCTTACTATCAACCTCGTCTACATCACCAACCCTACCCACATACACCATATGGCCCACCACAACTTTACTATCCACCTTCTGTGCCCTATTTTTCAGTCCACCATGCTCAAATTTACCCTCAACCACAAGCACCATGGCATGCACCCACTCCTCACAACACCTATCATACCCAAAATACATACCCACCTCCCAAAACATACAAAAATCCTGGGGGAACTGGCTTCCGCCCAAACCCTGCTGCGGGAAATGATAGATTGCAGAAGAAAAAGACTTTCTCTCCGTTAGGAGAATCCTACACCAGCCTATTCCACAGGCTGAGGCAGCTTGGAGTTCTAAACTCTATTGAACCAAAAATCCCAAACCCACCACCAAGGAACCTGGACCATTCCGTTAGTTGCGAATATTGCTCAGGAGCTCCACGGCACGATACGGAGAAATGTTGGCACTTGAAGACTGCTATTTAGGAACTTATTGACACTAGGAGAATTGAAGTGCAGGCTCCTAAAACTCCTAATATTACGCAGAATCCCTTACCGACTCACCATGAGGCTCACATGATTGAGTTAGTACAGAGGGGAGAGTATAAGAAGCCATCTCAGACGGTGATGATGATCAAACCAAGTGAAAGTAAAGCAGATGAGAAATCAATTGGTGGGAAAACAGTGGTTGCAGCAGAACAAGTGGTTAATGAGCCAGTAGTAAAACCAGAACCTGTGAAATTGATAGTATCGGGGGCAATTGTTAAGCCCGTGTTGGTTGTGAAGGGTGCTCAAGCTGAAGCGGTCATCATTAAACTGGTAACTCAGTTGCCTGTCATAGATACAAAGGCTGTCCCATGGAACTATAATAAAGTGACTGTTATGTACCGGGGAAAAGAAGTCAAAGATGAAATATGTGAAACTCATGGTTTGACAAGATCAGGGAGGTGTTTTGCCCCTGAGGAATTAAGAAAAGCTAAAACGGCTAGGGACAATCTGTCACCGAGGAGGAAGCTGAAGAATTTCTAAGAAAAATGAAGGATAAGGATTATTCGATAGTGGAACAATTAAGGAAAATGCCGGTGCAGATCTCTCTGTTGTCTTTGTTAATCCATTCTGACGAACATCGCCGGGCGCTAATGAAGATCTTAAATGAAGCACATGTGCCAGAGAAAATTACTGTAAACCATCTTGAAAAGATTGCGAACAAAATTTTTGAGGTGAACAGGGTAACATTTTCTGATGATGAATTGCCAGTGGAGGGAACTTAACACAATAGGGCTCTGTACCTTACAGTAAAATGCGAGGATGTCGTAGTGATACGGGTGCTAATTGATAATGGGTCTAGTGCCAATATTTGCCCTCTATCCACTCTGGAGAAGTTGAAGGTTGATAATGAAAGAATTCACAAAAACAGGATCTGTGTACGGGGATTTGACGGTGGAGGGAAGAATACTGTGGGAGATATTGTGCTAGAGCTTACAATGGGGCCTGTGGAATTCACGATGGAGTTCCAAGTGTTGGATGTTGCTGTGTCTTATAATCTTTTACTAGGCCGACCATGGATCCACGCTGCAAATGCTGTGCAATCCTCGCTACATCAGATGGTTAAATTTGAATGGGATCGTCAAGAGATCGTGGTCCACGGGGAGGACAATTCTTGCAATACTATTACACCTTTTGAGGAAGTCGAAGATGATTAGAGCTCGTGGGTGTATCGAGTGGTGGATACAGTGCCGGTCGCTAAAGTCCCGAAAGGTGAGCATGTTACTGTGCCTAAGGTGGCTACCGCATCTGTTATGGTGGCAACAGAAATGTTGAGAAATGGGTTCTACTCGGAAAGGGTTTGGGAGCTTCACTACAAGGCATTATACAACCAGTGTCTCTTCCTGGTAATATTGATATTTTTGGGTTGAAGAAGAAAGTGTGGACCCTCCCTAAACCTATCCCTCGCCTTTCCCGTTCTTTCATCCGGTCTGGTGCTAAAAGGCGCCCAGCAACAGTGATGCCCAGCTCTTTGGTGATAAAACCTGACAAGGAATTGATCGAAATATTTGAAATGTTGTTCGATGAAGTGAATATGGTGGAAGCAGATGAGGGTCCGAGCAAAATTGATGTCCAGTTCGTGGGATCTCGGACCAATCTTAATAACTGGGAAGCTACTCCTCTTCCAACTCGGAGGGAGTCGCGGTAGTTAGTTTTTGATGGTCTTTTTGAATATGAAATCTATTTTATTTCAAGGTTGTAATTCAGATTTCTATGTTCCGTCCAATTGGATGAGTCAAACCTTGTTATCTTACAAATTTCAATGAAATGCAATTTCTTTCTCTCTTCATTCCTGATAGCCTTTATTTTGTCTTTCTTTTCTCTTTCTTGTACAGTCCATTTTGTGCTGATTTCAATGATGTGTCATGCCTGAAGAGTTCCCGGCCTAGTTTTGATAATCAATGTGAAATAATAATACAAGAAATTGAATGTGATGATGAGATGGAATATGATGACAAAGAAGCTTTGGAAGAAATTCGTAAAGAATTGAGTCAATATGAGGAAAAACCCAAACCTAACTTGAATGACACCGAAGCAATCAATCTGGGGGATCAAGAAAATGTTCGGGAAACAAAAATAAGTATCCATTTGGAAGACTCGCTCAGGGAAGAGTTGATCAAGCTATTGTTTGAATACAAAGATATCTTTGCATGGTCATACGATGATATGCGGGGTTTGAGTACTGATCTGGTGGTCCACAAGTTCCCTACTTATTCGGAATGCCCACCTGTCAAGCAAAAGCTGAGAAAATATAAGACAGANTGCCAAACATGAGATTGGTTCTTTCGTGGATTGCTATGCGGGTTATCACCAGATTTTGATGGATGAGGAAGATGCTAAAAAGACGGCATTCATCATACCTTGGGGAACCTATTGTTATAGAGTCATGCCATTTGGGTTGAAGAATGCCGGGGAAACATACATGAGGGCGACGACCACCATGTTCCATGATATGATACATCGAGAGATTGAAGTCTATGTGGATGATGCAATTATCAAGTCAAGAAGACAGTGTGATCATGTTAAAGACCTGAGAAAGTTTTTCCAGAGGCTTCGTAGGTACAATCTCAAGCTCAATCCAGTAAAGTGTGCTTTTGGAGTACCGTCAGGGAAATTATTGGGGTTTGTGGTAAGCCGACGTGGTATTGAACTAGACCCGTCCAAAATTAAAGCCATCCAAGAATTGCCTCCGCCAAAGAGCAAGAAAGAAATGATGAGTTTGCTTGGCAGACTGAATTATATCAGCAGGTTCATTGCTCAGCTTACCTCAACTTGTGAGCCTATCTTTAAACTGCTGAAGAAAGATGCTGTAGTCAAATGGACAAATGAGTGCCAGGCTGCATTTGACAAAATCAAGGAGTATTTGGCCAAACCGCCTGTATTGGTTCCGCCCGAGCCAGGAAGACCTCTGATTCTTTATTTGACAGTGCTGGATAATTCCTTTGGTTGTGTACTGGGGCAGCATGATGTTACGGTAAAGAAAGAGCAAACAATTTACTATCTCAGGAAGAAGTTCACATCTTACGAGGTAAAATACACTCAACTGGAAAGGACGTGCTGTGCTCTGACTTGGGTGGCACAGAAGTTGAAACATTATTTGTCGGCATATACCACTTATCTCATTTCCCGGTTGGATTTGTTGAAGTACATCTTCCAGAAGCCCATGCCCACAGGGAGGCTTGCTAAATCGAAAATCCTGCTCACAGAATTCGATATTGTTTATGTGACCCACACTGCGAAGAAAGCACAAGCAGTGGCTGATCACCTAGCGGAGAATCCAGTTGATGATGAATGAACCGCTGAAAGCATATTTTCCTGATGAGGAAGCAATGTACATTGATGAACCGGGGCAAGATGAAAAACCTGGGTGGAAGTTATTCTTTGTTGGGCCTGCCAACAACAAAGGCGTCGGGATAAGAGCGGTACTTATTTCAGAGACAGGGCAACATTACCCTGTTACAGCTCAGCTTCGATTCTTTTGCACCAACAATATGGCTGAATACGAGGCATGTATCTTAGGTTTGAGTATGGCTATAGATATGGGTGTCCGAGAGAAATTGGTCATGGACGACTCGGATCTTTTGGTACATCAAATTCAAGGAGAATGGGAAACACGAGACTTAAAGCTCATATCGTACCGGCAATGTTTGCATGAACTTTGCCATCGGTTTTAGCCCATAGAATTCAGGCACATTCCAAGAATTCACAATGAAGTTGCTGACGCTCTGGCCACTATGGCATCAATGTTGCATCATCCGAATAAGGCTTATGTGGACCCATTACAGATTCAGGTCCGAGATTAACATGCTTATTACAATACGGTGGAAGAAGAGCTTGATGGTGAGCCGTGGTTTCATGATATTAAAGAATACCTCAGAATGGGAGTATATCCGGAACAGGCCACAGGGCATCAAAAGAGATCTATCAGACGATTGGCAAGCGAATTTTTCTTCAGCGGAGGAGTGTTGTACAAAAGAACTCCAGATCTTGGTTTATTGAGGTGCATGGATGCTAAACAGGCTACAACTATCATGACTGAGGTACATGCGGGAGTTTGTGGACCACATATGAGTGGGTATGTGTTGGCAAAGAAAATTCTCCGAGTGTGATATTATTGGCTTAATATGGAACGGGACTGTATCAGCTTTGTGCGCAAGTGTCATCAATGCCAGGTACATGGAGATTTAATTCATTCTCCACCATCTGAGTTGCAATCAATGTCGGCACTATGGCCCTTCGTTGCTTGGGGTATGGATGTCATTGGGCCGATCGATCCAGCAGCATCTAATGGACACAGGTTTATTCTGGTTGCTATTGATTATTTTACTAAATGGGTTGAGGCGAAAACTTTCAAATCAGTGACCAAGAAAGCAGTGGTTGATTTTGTACATGCAAACATCATTTGCCGGTTCAGAATTCCGAAGTTGATTATCACAGATAATGGTGCCAATCTTAACAATCATTTGATGACGGAGACATGTCAGAAATTTAAAACAACACACCGCAATTCCACACCATATCGTCCTAAGGCGAATGGAGCAATTGAGGCAGCTAATAAGAATATCAAGAAAATACTTCAGAAAATGGTGGAAGGATTGAGGCAGTGGCATGAGAAATTACCCTTTGCTTTACTGGGATATCGCACTACTGTTCGCACTTCAGTAGGGGCAACTCCTTATTCATTGGTGTATGACACGGAGGCAGTGATACCTGTAGAAGTTGAGATACCTTCCCTTCGAATTATTGCGGAGGCAAAATTGATGATGATGAATGGGTCAAAGCTCGTCTGGAATAATTGAATTTGATTGATGAAAAGAGATTGGCAGCAGTATGTCATGGGCAATTGTATCAACAGAGAATGGCCCGAGCTTATAACAAGAAAGTGCGTCCACGAAAATTTGAAGTCGGACAATTGGTATTGAGGCGTATCTTACCTCATTGGGCTGAAGCTAAAGGAAAGTTCGCTCCCAACTGGCAGGGGCCATTTGTTGTAACGCGAGTGTTGACCAATGGTGCATTGTATCTAACAGATGTGGAAGGGAAATGTGTAGAAATGGCTATCAATTCTGACACAGTTAAGAGATATTATGTATGTTTTCTTTACCTTTATGTATCTGAATGTATTTGACATGTTTTGAGATTAAAATGATGAAGGCATTTTGTTCTGCTATCCAAACACTTTATCCAGTGCTATCCCTTTGAGCCTTATTATATTTTCTTTCATATCCCTTTTTCGGAATCAACAACAAAAATCAAGGATTGAACGGGGAAATCAAGTGGAGAAACAAAAGAAGAAAAGAAAAGAGAAAAATAAAAGAGGAAAAAGAAAAAGAAAAGAAAAGAAGAAAAAGAAAGAAAAGAAGAAAAGAAGAAAAGAAAGAAAAAGAAAAGAAAAGAAGAAAAAGAAAGAAAAGAAGAAAAGAAGAAAAGAAAGAAAAAGAAAAGAAAAGAAGAAAAGAAAGAAAAAAAAAGAGAAAAGAAAAGAAAAGAAGAAAAGAAAGAAGAAGAATAGAAGGAAACATCGCAACAATGAAGCGATTTGATGACCTGAACTACGTTTGACTTGATCCCGAAAGGGTACGTAGGCAGCCTCACTGAGGTTCAGTAACAACCGAAGAAAAATCCAAGAATCCCCAACAATGAAACTGGGGCAGAAGTTATGTTTGTTGTGGAAGATATGATTCCGAAAGTTGTAATTTTTGAACCCACGTTGAAATATTTTGAGCCTTTATAGCTTTCTTTTAAAACCCATCCAAAAGCCACATCACGATCCAAAGAAAGACCTTCTGATCAATTTTAAGAAATGTCAATACAAGCAGGTAAGGTGATGCATGTTGTGGACAACACTCTGGTACCAGAAGAAAAGGAAAAATTAAAAATGAGAGAGTCTTATTGGTGAAAACCCTCACGGGCACCGTAAGGCGATGTGAGTTGAGAGAAATAAAAATGAGAGAGTCTTATGGGTGAAAACCCGCACGGGCACCGTAAGGCGATGTGAGTTGAGAGATATTTAAATGAGAGAGTCTTATTGGTGAAAACCTTCGCGGGCACCGTAAGGCGAAAGTGAGTTTTCAGATGGGCAAATGAAGAAGGTATGTGGTTGGAAAGTGGCAAAACAAACGAGGTTTGGGTTCTAGTGCAAGTAAGATTGTGAAAATATGGAACAGCAAATATGGCAATTGACAGTTGATTGGTTGGATAGACTAGGCTGGTTAATCCAAAATGCATGGCATGATCAATGGAATCAGCCTTTCCACTTAGATAAGTCCTATCTTCTTTCTCTTTTCAGAGTCTTTCTATCCTCAAAACTTCGAGGTCATTGCATTTCATTTTTCTTGAAATCTGTCTATAAGACATTTTTAGTCAAAGCTAACTACCAGTTTCCCAGTTGTATGGCACAACGAGGTCGGGACATATTAAAGGAAAGTAAAACTCGAAGGACCAATGCAAATCCCATCAGAAGGGTAATCAGATAATTGGAGGGAGAAGCAAAAGTTCACAAAATGGGAGCAGAAACACCAAGAAAGTTGCATGAGGTAAAACATTTGGTTCATCAAGATCAAAGGGTTTGAAAGTTAGCCGAAAAATCAGGGCAAGTAAAAACAAGTTCAAAGAAGCAAGTCGGAGCAAGTTCGGAAACGGGAGAATGGCCAACAAGAATGCCAGCAGCTAACCACCATTTTATACTAACAAATCGTTCTTTGATTAAAATAGGGGCAAAATTTTTTTTTCCTTGTAAGCAAGAGCCCACCTGAAGAACAAGGGAATACTTTCAAAAGTTAGCAAACAGGAGCCCACCTGGATAACAAGGGAATATTTCTCAAAGTAATCGCAAGCAGGCGCCCACCTGAAGAACAAGGGAATACATTCCAAAGTGCAACAATCAGGCACCCACCCGAAGAACAAGGGAAGTATAATGAAACTTTTATCTTTCAAGTTAACATTTCGTAACACAACGCGCCCAGTTATCAAACTAGGGCAGAAAATTTTTCTTGTTTTGTATGATTGTTGCAAGCAGGAGCCCACCTAAAAAATAAAGGGAATACTTTTCAAAGTCAGCAAGCAAGAGCCCACCTGAAAAACAAAGGGAATACTTTTCAAAAGCAGGATCCCACCTGGAGAACAAGGGAATACCTTTCAAGCAATTGCAAGCAGGAGCCCACCTGAAAAACAAAGGGAATACTTTACAAAGACAGCAAGCAGGCACCCACCTGGAAGACAAGGGAAGTACAATCCAAATTCTAGCTTTCAATTTTAATATTTGATTACATGATATGCTTAGTCACCATACTGGGGCAGAAATTTTTTTTTTGGTTGCCTATTTTGTCGTAAGCAGGAGCCCACCTGGAAAACAAGGGAATACATTTTAAAGCAATCACAAGCAGGAGCCCACCTGAAGAACAAGGGAATACCTTTTCAAAAGCAATCGCAAGCAGGAGCCCACTTGAAGAACAAGGGAATATCTTTTTCAAGCAATCACAAGCAGGAGTCCACCTGAAGAATGGACACATATTTCAAAACATAGTCAAGGCAACAGCCAGAATTTCATTGAAAGAATACAAGATGCAAGATCAAGGCAATACAAGAACACAAGATTCCAGGCATAGATAGGATTTTTGTAACTCATAAAGCATAGCTTAGTCTAGCTTCTTTTTATCTTTACATGGTGTAATAAGGGGGTCAGCAAGCAGTAACAGCAGCAACAACAATGAAATAACAGCTTCCTGGTAGTCCCAGTTACCAGACACTCCTGAACTACACTGACCTGATTTCTGTTTAGCCCGGGATATGTAGGCAACCTCTGAAGCAGGGTGCGGTCAAACTTTTCGAAATGCTTCACACGAAATATGCGAATGGGCAAAAATCCCTCATTACTGCTCACTTGTCTTTACACGAAAACTCTTCGTGTTTCCGGGCAAAGAGGGGCAGCTGTGAACACGTGATTTTTGCCCTAAGGAAATTATTCCTAAAAAATCCAAACAAAATAATTTTTTATTATTTTTATAATTTTTGTTGATATTTGTTGCATTTTTGTGTTAATAAGTTGCATAATAAGTCATACTAAAATTACAAAAATATACATATGCATTAGGATTTTTAATTTTTACAATTTTTTTTTAAAACAAATTAAAGAAAAATCAAAAAATAGCATTTTTAGTGTTTTAATTGGAAATTACTATAAAATAGTTATCAAATAAATTTTTAGAATTTAATTAATTTTAGTTAGTTTAACAACTTAATAAAATAAGAAAAAATATATAAAATTAAAAAGAAGAAGAAGAAGAAGAAAATAAAAATAAATACAAAACACAAAAAGAAAATACAAGAGTAAAATACAAAGAAATAAATAAAGAAACAAAAGAAAAACAGAGTTGGGCTAATCCAAGACGCCTAGCCCAAATAATAACATCCAGTCCAGGCCCAAGTTCCATACCCGTCTGCCCAGTCATGACCAAACGACCCCGTTTTGGGACTTTTAAATCTGAGCCGTTGAAAATAAATAATCTAACAGCTGGGTTCAATCTTTTAATAAGTAAAACGACGGCGTTTAAAGGCTCTCAATCACAACCATTGATCGTTTCAATCTAACGGACAAGGTTGATATTCATTAATAAAGGAAACAACGTCATTTCGATATCATTAAATCTCAGCCCTTTATTTTGTTCATCCAACGGCTCTAATTCATCATCACCCTTTTAATATATTATCATATACAAAAATAATTAGAAACATTTCACCCTCTTCTCTTCATCTTCCTCAGCCGCCTCAAATCCCCACCGACACCCCGCCGGAGCCCTACCGGCGGGAGACGATACTTACACCAACCAGCCCCAAAAACACACCCCAGGACCGCCTTGAGCTCCTGAGTCCACCCATCTATCCCGTTTACTTCAAAACCCCCTCCTTCTGTTCGAATGTACAAAAATGTGTCGCCAGAACCCTACCGTCGGCGAACACAACTTATGCCAATAGTCACCAAATTAACACATGTTGTTCCTCTTCTCATCCCCTTTCCATTCTTCCAAATGATTTCCTTCAAATCTTGTCGGAAAGCTTCGAATATCAAACTGAAGTTTTCCGGACAAGACTCGAAGTATGCCAAAAAACCTCAAATTCACACCATAGACTCCTTTTCCTATTCTTTATCCTAATCTACCAACCTTTTCCTTCAAATCTTGCTCAAACTCATCGAAATTCAAATTTGAATTTTTCTGGCCAAGAACTCAAGCTCAAATCTTTACGATTTTTGACCATAACATCCTTAACCACGTGTTTTCTTGTGAAAACACATGGTTGGGGTGGCCAGAATTTTTGTTACATCAGTGAGTTCTACTTTCATCTTTCTTTCTTTTTCATGTTTTATTGTTTTCTGGTTTGGTCTTTGTTTTGATTTTTACTTGTTGATTTTTTTTAATAATTAGCGATGCATGTTCTTAGGATAATTGCTATGTTGTAGACTTGTGAATATCAATTTAAAGTTAGTAAGCAATTAGTTAAATCTTTTGGTTTATAATTTGTTCAGTGGCTAGTTGAAAATGCAGTAATTAATTGTTAATTTCATCGGTTATTTGATTAATTGATAGTGTAAATATTGAGGCATAGCTGGCTAGATTTTTTATTAGTAGTTGATTAATCATATTAGTCTGATAGTTAAAATTCAGGGGTTAAAATAAGTGAAGGGCAATAGGTTGATTGGTAAATTCAATTAAGATTCAGGGGTAGTTTGGGGATATAAAATGGGATATTGGTAATAAACCTAAGGAAGTAGGGGTAGTTTGGAATCCTAAAAGGGCAAATAGGTAGATTTCTAAGTTAAGTGAGGGTATATAGGAAATTATACTAAGATAGAAGGTTCTAGATAGGGTAATTAGTGTGATTTTTCACAAATAAGAGTAGCCAATTGAATAACTAACAAAAGAATAAGGATAAGACTGAAATAAAAGAGGGACCATAGTGTAATTAAAAAAGTTTGAATTTCCCTCCATTTTCAAATCTATAAATAGGCATCTATGCCTCATTTTACAGGTTTGGCAATCTGAAATATTTCCTCAAGTAATATACCATTTTTCTCTTCAGTTTTCGAAATTCCTCTCTTCAAAAATACAAAAAATATTAGATTTAGCAGAAGATCCAAAAATTTCATTGTTTCATTAGCTTAATGCTCAAAATTGAAGGCTGTTGATCGACTTTGTGTGATTCTGGTGGTTAAACTGCTGTGAAAGTATACTGATTTGATCGAGTTTGTTCGTTCATTGGTTCACGTTTTGGTTGTGGCTTAAATCTGGGGTATTGAGGCTGTATTTGGGTTTAATTTCCTGTTTATGTTGCTGTTGCTGTAGCTGATACCTCATTTTTACTGTAATTTCAAAATCCAGGTACACATTCGAATGCTCTTTTTGGTGTAACCTTCATCTTGAGATGAATTGAAGCTATTTTAACAATACTGTTCGTATTGAGATATGCTTGAAATGTCAGATCGAATGGAATCATTATGTAATAGTATTCGATAATAAGTTTAGTTTGTAGTTAAATTCTGAAATAGATGTATAATTAGACTGGACTGTGCTATTTGTAATGATATGTTAGTTTTGATCTCTATAAAAGATTAGTAGTTTTTTTAGTTAATACAATAAAAATGCAGTGTTTGGAGTTGAATTATGAAATACTATTAGGAAATTAGTTTTAATATTGACTAGTACCTAATTTAGATTTGTTTTAGTAAGATTGATAATTTGAAAACTTTAATCCATAGTTAATTATTTTTAAGTTCCTTAATGTTGTCATTTGTTAATTTCAGATAAGTACCGTTTTGTTTAATTCAGGCCTAGTAATTGAATCAAAACGAACACCTAAACAGAGTTGAAAAACATTTAAAACAAGAGTTTATAAACAAATTCAAATAATTTCAATAGTTATAGATAATAAGATTTTAACTAGTTTTAGATTTGTTAAAAATAAAAAGAAAATTTTCATTAGCTTTTCCTTAATTAATCCTAGGCCATGAATTGCAAACTTGTGCCAATTTGGGGCAAGTTAAAAGCCGGCATTTAGTTTATTGTGATAAATGGACCAGGTCTGATTTTGGTCCTGTTTTTCGAAGGCTTTTCGACTGTGGCAATATATGTGATTTGCAGATTTAGAATGCAATTTCTTCTCATTGGGCTTGTCCTTATGACAAATAGTTATGATATAATAAAACAACAATACTATTTGATCTCATGATAAAAACTAAGATTTGTTCTTATTTTATAGGAATAAACAAAGTAAATAGAGAATATAGTTAGTGTTAGATTGACCTTTTAAATAAATGACGGGATGAGCCTCGCCCAATAAAAATACAAAAAAAAAGTGAGGCCCTCAATAATTGTTTGGGAGGACCATTTAGCGAATTTCATGGTCTTCCCCAAAGTTAATAAACGCGTAGTCGCTTTAGGCGTATGTTACTAATATTACCTTCCCATAAACGGGTTCACATTTATGTGACCCAAATCCAAATCTCAACGAAGTCGAAATGTGTTAAAGGCCACAGGTGTACTGGTACGGCGTGGTTTGACATATATTTTCACGACGTTGTAATTCTTGTAAAAAATAAATATAATAAAAGCTTTTTGTTAATAAAAGGCACATAAACATAAAACATGTATGGAAATCAGATAAAATCAAATACGACAGTTGAGCGACCGTGCTAGAACCATGGAATCCGGGAATTCCTAACACCTTCTCCCGGGTTAACAGAATTCCTTATTCGAATTTCTGGTGCGCAGACTTTTAACAGAGTCATAGTTTCCTCGGTTCCGGATTCAACTGGTGACTTGGGACACCATTAATCTCCCAAGTGGCGATCTGAATAAATAAATAAAAAAATCCCATTCCGACTGTCCTTTAATTAGAAAAACTCCTTCACGCCCTTCACGGGGTGTATTAAAACTCACGTAAAAAGGAGGTGTGACAGTCATGCTGCCCCAAAGCACAGCCAAAAACTCCATCCAATACTGCAAGGTAGAGTAATAGAGGTCTACCTGGCTCGGGCGGGACCAAAACTTGTGGTGTTGACAAGTATTTCTTGATTCTGTTGAAAGCTTTTTGGCACTCTTCAGTCCATTTGGTAGCGGCATCCTTCTTTAGCAACATAAATATTGGCTCACAGATAACTGTAGACTATGCTATGAACTGGATGATGTAGTTGAGTCTCCCCTAGAAACTCATAATGCCCTTCTTGTTCTTTGGCGGTGGAAATTCTTGAATAGCTTTGACCTTTGATGGATCCAGTTCTATTCCTCAGCGACTCACAATAAACCTGAGTAGTTTTCCGGCAGGAACCTCGAATGCACATTTCACGGGATTCAGTTTCTGGTTGTACCTCCGTAATCTATTGAAGAACTTTCTCAAATCTCCCATATGATCAGTGGCCTTCCTGGACTTGATGATAACATCATCTACATATACCTCAATCTCCTTGTGTATCATATCATGAAAAATAGTAGTCATGGCCCTCATGTAGGTGGCCCCTGCATTCGTTATCTCAAACGACATCATCTTGTAGTAGTACACTCCCCACGGTGTAATGAAATCCATTTTCTCAGCATCTTCTTTATCCATCCAAGTCTGATGATAACCAACAAAACAATCCACAAATAATTGCAATTCATGCTTGGCACAATTGTCGATCAGGATGTGTATGATTTGTCAAAGGGAAGTCGTCATTCGTACTGGCCCGGTTGAGATCCCGGTAGTCAACACAGACTCTCACCTTTTCGTCCTTCTTTGGTACTGGTACAATGTTGTCTAACCATATCGGGTATTCTGCTACCCTGAGGACCTTGGCTTTGACCTGCTTGGTAACTTCTTCCTTGATTTTCAAACTCATATCTAGCTTGAACTTTCTGAGCTTTTGTTTTACTGGCGGACATGTCGGATCAGTTGATAGTTTATGAGCCACAATAGATGTGCTCAGGCTCGTCATGTCGTCATATGACCAGGCGAATATGCCCTCATATTCTCTGAGAAATTTTGTGTATTCCTTCTTTTCTGATGGCAATAAATGAAAATTGATTCGTTTTTCCTTGACATTCTCTTCATCCCAAAAAATAACAACCTCAGTCTTGTCCAGGTTGGACTTTGGTCTGTTTTCAAAATTCTCAACTTCCTTAACAATCTCCTCTGGTATGTCATCTTTCTCTGAATCTATATCTGTTTGTTGCGTTATCTCATTGCATGTCACAGTCATCGGTTCATTAAGATAAGTAATAGTAATGCTGTATAAGTAAAGTAATGAGAGAAAATAATAAGAATGTTGATTTGTAAGAAAAGTCAAAATTCCTTGATAAATTGCACAATCGTTTTGAAAATTGAAGATCTTATTGCGGAAATTAAAATGTGAAAGGAAAAAATCAACTAGTAAAAATAAAAGATAATGCATGATGCTTGTTTAGCCTTGCTACCCTGAGGCTCACCGGGCTCAGATGGTTCTGATGGTCCATTTATTGAGGTGTGCTCCTTTGCTTACAGCCTATATAGAAGGGCCTTCCTCCCCCTCCTTCTTGAGAACGACACAACAATCCATATCATCGTTTTCTAGGAACAAATTATTCACCGCTGCTAGTGCTTCCTCTTCTTCTGACCCATAGATAACATCGAACGATTTGAAAGTCTGTTCCAAGTGTGGTATTGGCTGCTCCAGCGGATAGTAAGGACCACTCCATAGTGGCGACCAGTTGTTGAATTCTTCCAGGTATACTCATAATCCAGACCGAAAGTGGTGCTATTCTTATTGAGTTTTATGGGCTTAGTGATTCCTTAGAGGTTCTTGCCAAGCCCCTTACCCGGTTCGTACCCACTCCAGTTTAATATGCTCTCGATTTTGTTGTCCCACCATTTTTCCTTGTCAACATCGTTGACTCGCTTGATATGGTGATAGGTCTCCCCACCTAACTTTCTGCTGCCTCCGATTGCCGGAATGGTCTGGCGACTATATATAGGATTGCTGCCATCACTATGAATGATCATCTCCTGGTGATTCCACTCAAACTTTACCGCCTGATGTAATGTTGATGCTACTCCCCCAGCAGCATGAATCCAGGGTCGTCCCAACAGCAAATTGTAAGATGCCAGCATGTCTATTACTCGAAAATCGACATCAAACCAAGAAGGCCCCATTTGTAAACACAGACTAATTTCCCTAATGGTGGACCTTTGAGAGCCGTCAAAAGCTTTTATATTGATGGCTCCATCCTTTATCTCGTGCAGTCCCTTACCCAACGTCTTGAGTGTTACCAACTAACAAATATTGAGGCTGGACCCTCCATCAATCTGGATTCTGGTGATAAAATAGTCTTCGCATTGCACGGTGATGTGCAATGCCTTGTTGTGACTGAACCCTTCTGGTGGCAGCTCGTCTTCATAGATAGTGATCTTGTAATTTTCCAACTGGGTACGTATGCCTCACTCAGTACCCTTAGTAGGGCATTTTTGTGTGCATCAAAATTTTGTAGCAAAGCAAGGATAGAAATTTGCGCCAGTGTTTTGTTTAGCTGGTCAATGACCGAGTATTCCCTAGCCTGTATCTTTCTCCAGAGATCATTCGGTCCAGTATCAGTGATGGTCGGCCAGTTAGAAGCCTGCTTGCTCGACTCAACGAGATGTTCTGGGGTATAAACTCTACCAGTTCTCGTCATACCCTACGCCACAATAGCCTCTCCGAACCTAACCTTGCATTTCCTTCTTGCCTCAGCTGTGTAGTCCCATGTATAGACTTTGCATAGAATAGTGTCATGGCCGACATTGACACTGGAATCGGCATGGATCCCTCTACTCCGAAAGGAGCATGTACCTTGGGTTTTAAAACTGCAACTTCAAATGGTAAGGGTGCATTCGCCGGGGACATGAATTCAACCTCGATTGGCACTGGTGTCTTTTCAAAGGATGTTGCCTCAAACTTAAGTGGAACGGACATATTTACCTCGGTATTCCTAGAGGGCTGAATTTGGACCACGATTAGATTGAGGGTGACTATTGGTTTCTTTGGGTCATTACCTTCTATGATCAAACCGATTGATCCCTCGGGATCCCAATCATCATCTATTTCAATCGTGTGAATACCTCTGCCCTTGTGGTATGGAAGAGGATTATTACGGACATTTGGAGCAGGTTCCTTTGCCACAATAATTTTGTTATCAATTAAAGTCTGGATCTTGTCTTTCAGGGAACGACATTCGTCAATGGTGTGTCCTTTCATGCCGGAATGGTACGCACATGATTTATTTGGATTAACCTACTGAGAAGGGTTCTCTGGAGTAGCAGGGATAGGGATGACATAACCAACAACTTTGAATCTTTCATACAACTGGTCAATAGTTTCAGCAATAGATGTATATTATTTCGTAGGCCTTCGGTCAAAGTTCGATCGAGGTCTAGGGAAGTTTTAGCATGCGGGAGGGAATTGATAGTGGGATGGTTGATCATTGTAGGCTTGGTAAACATGTGCGGGTTGGGAATTTTCTGGTTAAATAGGCTGGTATGTGGGGGGTGGTAGTGATTGATAAGTGGGTGGTGGAGTTTGGTAAGAGGGTGAGGGTGTTTGGTAGTTTGGATTAGGTTGATATGTGAGTGGAGGCATTGGGTAGGTTTGGTATTTGATGAGAGATTTGGTTCTCTATGCCACCATTACGGCTCTGTGCGCGGTAAAAATTAGAAGGATTAATTTTCACAATCAAGGAAATTTGGGAAACCTCCCTCGAGACCCCAAGGATGGAAGGGTACGATTGAGTTCTCGATCTCCGGGCTCATCGATGTTCGAATCAAAGGAAGAGGGTCTCGAGGCAAGGGTAAGAGAAGATGACTTTGGAGCACATGGCTACACTTGACAGGTCCGGTCTATCCGTGACCTACCGAGATGACGTGCGATAGGCTGTCCTATCTTCCTACTTTTGTAAATGATATATACGTATTTTACTGAGTCCTCTCTCCTATATAAAGGGGACACACCCCACCTTGTAACAGACTGATATTGCTCCACCTATCCACTAAGCAATAATCTCTCTCTCTCTATCTCTCTCTGTCTCTCTTTCTGTCTCTCTCTCTCTCTTTTTCTCCTAAGTTATCTGTGTTCTCCGACCTCGAGGTCGCCTTAGTGTCTTTTTGTTCTTCATTTGTTCTTCATCATTTAGCTCAAGATTAACTGTATAAATCCTTGTATATTCATACTTATATATTATCCCTCTCCCGACTACCCTCGATAAGGCTATCTTCGATAGACCTGTGGTAGGCTCGAAGCCTGGCCCCGAGGTATCTACTAGCTTGTTCCAAACCCGGAAACGTCCATTACTGATTCGGCTATAGCCCGTCTAGCTCGCTATTCACTAGTTTACTCCATGATTAACACTGATCACTCTTCCAAACTACCTCGGGAATAAATCATGTATATTTAGAATCCCATTTACAAATTTAATTGTTGTTACTATTTTCACGGTAAATAGTTTGGCGCCTATCGTGGAACTAAAAATAATAGTGATTATTTTCTTGCTAGTTTCATCACTTAAATGCACGATATCTGTCCCACTTTTTCTCGCCCAAGATCTGTAGATTTCAGGTTAATGATCAGCTTGATACGGGAAATTGAGGACGATAACCCTGAAAATCGCAAAGAGAACAGTATGGCCATCCTAATGGCTAGTGCGACACCACAGGACCCCAATAACGCATCCACATCGGCCCGAGTGAATATGGATTCATACACTGCACATCGAGATACCAAAGTCTTGCACTTTGATGGCGGCACGCGATGCATTAACCAATAGGAAACCCAAAAAATCCCAGCCTGGGAAGAACGGGAAGTTAATCTTTGTATTATTTTTGAAATGTAGTAGGAACAACATTTGGATATCTATCAGCTACAGAACCGCCCGAAGACTCTTGGCGCGGTAGCCCCCAAACTCTCTCCTCGCTTTGAGCCAGTACCCGAGCTATCGGGCGACAACGAGCCAATGACCTATCCTGTAATAGTAACAATGCTAGAAGACATTGTCAAAAAGATAGACTCACGCTCGCGGAGACTCCTACAGAAACCGTTTCCTGGAGATACAATCCCGAGACCCATTTCGCGGAAGTCAGAAACAACGAAACACCTTGGGAATGATGAGACCTCAAGTCCTCACAGGTACATCACCACTCGTGCACGCCCGTTTGGGAACAACGACCTCCAAAATGAAAAACTCGGGCCCATCCTGATGAGAAGATTCGAAGAAATTCCCCCGAAAGAGAACACGATTCGACATCATTATTTAACACCAGACCTCGGGGACTCGCTCACCATACTGACACGATCCATGGAAGCACGTGCCAACGCGATCAAAGCAATGCTAAAAGGGGTCAATACACTGAAGGCCAGGAGAAGAAGAAGAAATAAAATATCACGAGAAACCGTGGCTCACTATTCGAAAAGACAAACGAGACCAATCCCTGTCCCGAATAGTAGGGTGGCACGGGCCTTCACCCAAAACCCAAACAAAGCATATCCGGCGGCTCCGGAGCAATTCGAGCAAAGCACTATCGAATACCCGGTCGAGGCTTGGTCATATACCAGCAACCCACACTAGACCCGAATCACAACTGTGGGTAACCCCCGATAAACATTCAGTGGATTGGCATATCCAGGTAGATCCCCTATAGAGAAGCCGATATTAAACAAATGAGCCGTCATCCACGTGGTGCAAACAGAAGAAACAATCCAAGGTATAGCGCGTCTTGCAACAACAAGGCGGTAGTCCAAAGACGTCACCTCCGAGGAGCCCCCGATGGTACCAGATTCAACAAGACACAACCAACAAAGAAACCTCGCCCGAAAGAGCTCGACTGCAACGCTGTAGCTCCAAGCATAATGGTCACCATAAATCAAACTGGGAACTCCGAATGGCTTGGACCTATTAAACCAAAATCCCCCCAAGGAGACTATGGCCCACCATGAGAGTCACGAAATGCTTGGAGTTACAGACCCAAGAGAGCAGCAACTACGCCGTCCAACAAAGGCAACCACAAAGCACTACCAAGCAAGCGAACCCAGATATAGCTCAACGGACAAGGGGAAATAAAACAAAGTAGAGCCAGCAAGCTGCGACATATCTTTACAACCGTTAAAGGATGGTGGCACCTCACTAAGATCCGAAGAATTTAAAATGCAAGGGCCCGTCGCCAGGAAGGGACGATCTCGGGGAGCACTCCTCGAGGACACTCTCTCTTCTGAGGAAAAAGGATGCCATGACTCCACCTCAGCATCGCCTTAACATATTGGTAATACCTTCTTTCAATTCAAGTTTTTTTTTTAAATCAAACATAAATTAATGATTACAGGTATATTAGCCAAAGTTGTACCAATAATGGTGGGCCAAAGCCAATAGGATAGTCCTGACAAACGTTACCCTTGTGCCGGACCGCTAAAATGTCCCCAGTGGCGGTTGCCACAGCATCCAAATTGCCCCCCCTGCACGGACCGCCCGAGCTTGGGCTATTACATCGGGTGATGCAGAGTTTAGATGCTCTGGAAAGACAACGGCAAATATATCGACTTAATTCCAGCCCTGTTCCTCCACGGGTGTGAAACTCCAGGGTAGACACAGAGAGAAAGCATCTGGCTACAAGCGACGGAAGGAGATTCCTCGCCTTACACCCATGAACGTCGCTACCCTCAAATGAGGTTAAAGGGCAACCAAGACATTCAGTAGTTCGGGACCCCGCTTGAGGATTCGCGGTCGCCACGGGGCCACCGAGCATTCTCCCTCGATCAGATTTCTATTGGGAAGAGGGTTCCACCAACGAGATTATTAGCAGGACTACACGTCCCCAGGGAAGGGACCCAACAAGTTCACGATCTCTCTTTATTTTCCAATATGGGACCATACAAGTGCATTGGATAATCAGGGGAGTCATACCCATGTAGCTCACGGCAACACAACAACATGTATTTGCAACTTATATTTTCGCCGATAAATAGAGAATATTTTCCAATCATTCAATGCCTCGAAGAAAATTATTTCGGCTTTATCCTCAGCAAAAAACTTCTACATCAAATACGTCCCGAAACACTCGTAGACTTAATCGATTTGGCACCCTTGCGACCCCAGGGTCGGGGTTCCGGGCTCACAAAGTCCTTACGATATGGCTCCAAAACTACGAAAGGTGGTATTCAGGCCTAGAATGATCCGATATGTTTGGCGATTCACCATGAGCAATCCGACAACTTGCGCGACCCCAGGGTTGTAATTCTGGACTCACCAAGCCTCCAAAAAATAGATCCAAACTCTCGAGAAGCTGTTTTCAAGCAAACTCGAGGACTCGGAGACTGTCGCCAATCGCCAAGCACTAGAAAATCCAAAATTTTAAGACCCTACGGGCAGCCTCGAAAAAACCAGGTCCATTCTCCATAAACTGTAAGACCTCAACAGGCATGGCAAACTGTAAGACCTCAACCGGCATGACAAACTGTAAGACCTCAACAGGCATGAAAAATCCCGTAGATTTAGGCTACATGTCCCATTTGTAAGAATCCCTTAAGTGCATAACCTCGGTATGGATTCCTAAATCTACTTCTCCAGATAAAAAAAAATGGCCACGACCAAATGGACATGACTACAGTCGAAATGGCTGCAACAACCCAAAAAATGCGACTCGAGGATGCCCAGCTATTGCTCAAAAATCCTCTGAATCTACTTCGAAAAGAACCAGTTAAAAACAGGCTTCACTCAATAGGAAAAAAATGAGTCTCGACCACATCAGCTCTAAAATTGCAAAAGCGTCGATCTGCTCGACCTACGAGCTATGAACCTTCCGAGGTTCTCGAAAAATTGCCAACTACGACTTGAAATTGAGGTTCTTTTAGAACTTACGATGGGTCAGGCAAAAACAATCAATAAGACCTTAATGAGAGGAAACAAAGCCTATGGGCCACACATCAAATGTCGCCGACTAAGCAAAGCCTACGGTCCTCACACCAAAAGATATCTATGACCATCAGCTTGAAAACTGACAACTTGAGGATTAAAGTGAGCTCGAATCGTAACCCGATTCGGAGACCGAATCCAAAATAGTTAAACTAAGCATAGCCTCTAGCCTCATATCAAAAGGTCTCTATGACCAAATGACGTAAGTGCCACCATCGCTGGCCAAAAACTTAGACAAAATTGAAGGGTCAAACAGCTCGAGTCGCAATGTGACTCGGAGACTGGACCCAAAAATCATAATACTCTCGAGGGCATGACGTCAATGCAATTACCTCCAACTGGAACCTCCGAGAAGATTAAAGGGTCAATTACAGCTCGAATCGCAAAGCGACTCGGAGATTGGACCTGAAAAATTGCCAAACGCCCAAGGGCATAGAATGGGAATCATAACCGCCAACCCA
Source organism: Nicotiana glauca (assembly GCA_026770625.1). Lineage (NCBI taxonomy): Eukaryota > Viridiplantae > Streptophyta > Magnoliopsida > Solanales > Solanaceae > Nicotiana > Nicotiana glauca. Next base: position 62,180 of record MU702614.1, on the reverse strand, counting down.
AATGGGTTCAAGGTTAAAATAAGCTCAAGTTAGATCCCTACTCTAATATCAACCCAAAACTCGGGCCTAAAGCTTGCTCCGGGATCGAATCAATCCGATGGGAAAACTGCGGCGATCTGAAACGCAAAGATTACAAATTGAAGGGCTCCCCCCCTTTCTTATTAATTCTATATCGATATATCGATTACAAGTCACAACCTCAGTCCATATCGTATGATGGAATCTATATATGTGTATACATGGCAAAGGATTCGGGGGATGTTTGTCCCCCCTTTTTATTTTTCTTTTCGCAGCGATGGCCCCTCGGCCTCCCCCTCATCATCAGATATCAGAAACTTGGCATCAAACTTTGCTCCCTCAGCATGTTTGATCTCCTCTGAGAGATCGAAATCTTGAGCATGAATCTACTCAAGGGTCTTTCTCTAGGATTTGCACCTCTCATACTCCCTGCTATTGCTTGCACGATCAAGGGCCTTCTTCAACTAGACTTAACAATGGTAGCGCTATTTAAATAACCAGCTATCTTTTGCCCCGAACGGGTGCTATTTATTATGACCTCAGCTCAAGCATCCGCAACCTCGATCTTCGCCCTCGTCAGCTCATATGAGAGCCTCGCGATCATCTTCGCCCGAGCGGAATAATCCGTGCGAGCAGCCTGAAGTTGTGCCTTAAAACCAGAAATCGCGGCCAGAGCTCTTTCTTTAGCCCCCAAGTGATCGCTAAGGCGCGCGTGTAGCTCATCAAGTTCGCGGTTAGCAGCACCAACCTCACCCCAGAGTAGCTCCCGCTCATCCGCTTTACCCTTCAACTAGAGTGGCAGCATTTCAAAGATCAGAAAAGATAAAAAAGAGATGTGAAGGAAATGCGACCCAACAAAGCGAAATACCTATTTCTCCAAGAGGACCTCCCGGGAATGGCTTCAGTCTACCCCGCTCCTTAAAGAGGCAAGCTCGCTTTCCTTTACCGCGCAGAGAAGTTGGAGGGATCTGCCCCTTTCTTGAGCCTTCTGCAGATGGGTCTCACGTCGAAGTAGTTCGGTCTTGAGCCTATCAAAAGCCTGAAAAGAAGCCGAGCGCATGTAGAAAAAGGAAAACACCGGGCCACAACATCTTTACTGTGAGCAAGAAATCACCGCAAAACCAGCACGATGAGCCTCGCCAAGGGCCGAAGCCACGTCAAATAAAACTTTGATCTAGGAAGTTGGCCGACTAATCGAATCATTTCCTTTCAGCTGTTGCGGAGAAGGTGCCTCACCACAAGCCTCTGCACGCCACGGGACATCCTTCCTTTTGCCAACACTCCTCAACTCTTGAATTGGCGATCTCACCTCAAACGAACTCCTGGCGTCTGCAGTAGGGAAGCCGAGCAGATATTCGAAGGGGAGGCCACCCCCAAAAAGGAAAATAGAAGAGTGGGGAGGGAACGCCATATGCTTACCACAAAAATTTACCTCCCACCTCCCTTTTTGAAAGATCTTGCTACGGGCGCCTGTCATGAGTCTAGCATGCTGCTAATCTGCAAGACCATTCGGCTAAGTTCGAAACCTCATCAGGCAACCAACAGGCAGCTACAAACAAAAGACGAGAAGAAATCATCGTGAGTCTTACCTCAGATAAAGGAAAGAAGAAACAGATCAAACAAGGGGCTTACGTATGGAACCCCACTTCTTAGGGAACGACAATAATTTCCAGGGGATAACGTTGGTCGTCCGGACTTGAACAAACTGGCTCATCGATCCATGGCCTTCATCCTCTTAGCCGTCGATCATGGGAGCTCGAGTAGACCAGCGCTGGAGAGTAACCAAGCCTCGAAAGCGCAATGGCCGGTACAACCTTATGAGGTAACTAAGAGTAAAATCTATCCCGGACTTGTCGGCAAAATATCTTATCGACCTTACTATGCTTCAGAAGAAAGGATAAACCTACGCTAGTGTTACCTGATACCTTCTACAAAAATCGAGCATAACCCGGTCCCGAGAACCTGGCTCGAGAACGATGATGTATACACTAAGAAGACTTCAACGCACGCTATGATGTATCCTCGGGGAAAGGGGCTTATAAGACCATGCTGTCTCCCAATCTATATTTTCTCTTGATCTACTCGAGGTCGTCCTCTGTAACGAAAGAGGCAATCCTCGATACATGCCCCTGGTGACCTGGAATATTAGGAGGTTTTCCCAGCATAGCAACGCCCCTCGAGGATTTATGCTCTAGGCTCCACTCCCCCAATGTCGGAGAAGGGTCGCTCTCGCCAGCCAAAGATGGAATGCAGGAAGAAGTACCCTTTGCCCAAACATCAGACGTCGAAGCAGCAGCCATGTCCGCAATAGAGTAACTCTGAGAGGAAGAATATCCAAGCAGAAATTGCCTGAAGCAGAGAAATGGGGAAGCTCGCAAAAATACCTGACTCTACTGAGAGGATGAGCCTATCGAATAAGAAAATGCAGTAATCATCGCTTAAGGAAGGAATAGACAAATATATAAGGGCCAAGCAACAACTGACCAGATTACCCAAACAGGCCAATTAATTCGGTCCCGTTAACATCACACTCCCCTTGGGAGTGCAATGACAGAATTACTCCAGACTCCCATGTGTCTCATGAAAGCAGGAGGGGGCCCAGGGGAATCTCCGATGCGTGTCCCCCGAGCTCATAACCCAACCTTGGCTACAAAGTACAAAAGAGCTCCGAAGGCCCGATAACCAGTGCTCTAAAGCAAGAAGAACTACCAAAATAAGGGCTCCTCCTCTATTAATAAAACAAGTTATGCATCTTTGCAATATTCGGAAGAGAAAGCATGGGAAACAAAAAAAAAGGGGGGAAGGGGGGCTCGTAGACTACTCCTTGCCGCTATATTCTTTGCCCTCGTCAAGAATAATTAGGTGCTCCAGTTCCTCCTCCATCTCACAGGCCTTGTTCAGATCAGCGGATAGCTCAAAGCCTCGGGACTTGAGTTCTTCAATAACCTCCCTCCTTCCTTTTGCCTTTGCATGATCAACAACACGGACCAGTTTCTGCTTGGATGCTAGAGAAATACCGTGGGCCATTGCATGCACCGTGGCTGCATTTGACTTGTAAGCATCAACATCTCGTTCCACGCCGAGCTTAGCCATGATCAAAGAATCAATCTTCTTGCGGGTGCCCGAAAGAAGGCTTAATGGTGATGACAACTACCCTGTTGCATTTTTATTCGGCTCCCTCAGTTTGGAAACCTCCTTTCCCAACTCGGTGATCCTCGAGTTTCTCTGCTCAACCTTCATTGTAAAGCAAGACAACAAATATGTAAATACAAAACACTCATGTGGACACCGAGCAAAGAAATATACATGAAAGGAAGAAGAAAAATACATGTGCAGTAAGAGCGGCCTTCTCCCAGAGCGCTGCCTCTAAAGCAGCTTAAATCTCTTTCACCGCCTCACCTTCCCGAATTCCTCGAGACTTAGAATCTTGCAATTTGAAAGCAATGGCATCACGCTCTTTCTCGTGATGCGCAGCTTCCTCACGGAGCTGTGATATGACACGATCATGTATCTCTTTGCGCTACAGCATGATATGGAAATTGAGAGAAGCGACAGATAAACGCCCAAGTGCGAAGGGAAACAACCAAAGAAAAATGTTCACCTGGCATAGGGATTTTTCTGCTGCATCAACGACGTCAGTTATGTCAAGATCGACCCTATCGGGTACGTCATCCAGTATGTTGGCAAAAGTGCCTTCCTCTCCGAAGGAAGTTTAGGCTGTGGTACCAACAACCTCCGGCTCCTTAGCCTTGCTAGCCCTAGCCGTTGCAGACTCAGTAGCCTCTGACCGGGGCACTTGCGAACCCCTCTCGCTGATCCTTGACCGCCTTTTCAGTATACTTCCACCATCACCTTCTTTCCTATCTAAACCAGGATCCGGTTCATATCTCGGGACAGTGTCCTTGTTAGATCGAGCAGCGGCCATTCTTGTCTTACTTTTCCTACCCGTGCTGACTTCCGAGGCCTCTTTTTTGCCACCAGGAGGTGCGCTCCTTGATATCTTATCCCCAAGGCCTTCATCAACACGATTAGTGAAGCACAAAGGGAATACAAAGTACAAGATACATGCCGAAAAGAAACCTTACCATGGTTCTTGGCCACCCAGCGCCTATCGGCCACAAGGGCCCAGGATCGAAGATGATATGGGAACCGTCTCTCCAAGAGCTCTGTCCATCTCACCAAATCTGGAACTTCCTCAAGATGCCAAGGAGAAGCTGGAAGAAACTTCCAAGAGGTTATTACAACGTTCGAAAGGAAGGTTAAGTAACGCTCAAAGAAAAGATATACTTACACTGAAATTTCCACCGTTTGGGAAAAATCATCCATTGGACCGGGATAATGTCTGAAAGTGCGTACCCAAATGAACCTGCTCATCCACCCCCGGTCCTTCCCCTTGTCGAAATTTGAATAGAAAGGTTTTGCGGACCGTTGCCGAAGCTTGATCAAGCATCGGAATAAAGGAGGGCGGTATAGTCCAATCAGATTATTGAAAGTAAGTACTTCACCTGCAATCTCCTCAGTAAAATGCCTTAGCATCAGCATAATCCTCCAAACGGATGGCGAGATTTGGCCAAGGCTCACTCTGTACTGAGTGCAAAAGTCAATGATCACTGGGTCGATGTCCAAGGGAGGAGAGTTCACGGCCTCGTCGGGACCTAGGGCAAATGGGTAGGTATATATGCAAAGAAAGCCTTCCTTGAAAGTGGTAATATTTTCATCATGGGTAGGAATTCCCACTGTCAATGCTTCATTCCATCGGCAGTCACTCTTCACTTTTTTGACATTAGCTATGACGTTAATGTATCAAGATGCATGCTCGCATCGGCCTGGCATGGATGTGGAAACCTCAAGATCAAAAATTTGCGACGTATCAAGCTCGGAAGAAATCCACTGCTCTAGGGGAGGGGACACCTGTCAACCCCCTGCCCAACTGAGACGATGATGTAGTATCATTCCGTCGGGGAACCATGCTGGAAGTCCTGGCCATAAATAATGAGGGAATTCTTCCAAAAAGAAAAAGAAAAGAATGATGAAATATATTGAATGAAATAGGATTCTGATTCACAAGCCTAGAGGAAGGGCAAAGAGGAGTTGCATCTGATGATCAGATCGTTTTATAGGGTCCAATTGGTGAAGCAAAAGGGACGAGCCTGCAATAGTTCGTAGACTCCTCGATTGTTGCATATAACGGTGGCCCTACACAATTTCTGGGGCTATGAGGGAGGCTAGGGTAAGAGAAGATGACTCCGGAGCGCATGTATACACCTGACAAGGCCGGTCTATCCGTGACCTACCGAGATGATGTGCGATAGGTCGTCCCATCTTCCTAATTTTATAAATGATTTATACATATTTTACTGAGTCCCCTCTCCTATATAAAGGGGACTCACCCCACCTTGTAACAAACTGATGTTGCTCCACCTCTCCACTAAGCAGTAATCTCTCTCTCTCTCTCTCTCTCTCTGTCTCTCTCTCTCTCTCTTTCTCCTAAGTTATCTGTGTTCTTCGACCCCGAGGTCGCCTTAGCATCTTATTGTTCTTCATTTGTTCTTCATCATTTAGCTCAAGATTGACGATATAAAGTCTTTTATAGTCATATTTATCTATTATCCCTCTCCCGACTGCCCTCGATAAGGCTATCTTTGATAGGCCCACGGTAGGATCGAAGCCTGGCCCCAACATATCTACTGGCTTGTTCCAAGCCTGAAAACATCCGTTACTGATTCGGCTATCGCCCTTCTAGCTCGATCTTCACTATTTTACTCCATGATTAAAACTGATCACTCTTCCAAACTAGCTCGGGAATATATCACGTATTTTTAGAATTCCATTTACATATTTAATTGTTGTTACCATTTTCACGGTAAACTGGCTCCTACGTCCCTCTTCTTGGACACACCTCCTAATTGTATAGCGTTATTATTTTCTTGCAAGGTCTCGAAGTTCGTAACCATACGGCTTTTGATGCCCTCTTCAATCCTTTCTCCCAAGTTGATAATGTTAGAAAATTTTTGGCCCTCGATCATCATTAGCCCTTCATAATACTGTGGGTCTTGAGCCCGGACAAAGAATTTGTTCATTTGTTCTTCCTCTAAGGTAGGTCTAACCTTAGTAGCTTCAGACCTCCATCGAGTAGCATACTTGTGAAATGTTTCTGTAGGCTTCTTCTTTAGATTCTGAATATAGAACACATCCGATGCATTCTCCGTGTTGAACATGAACCTGTCCATAAAGTTGGACACCATGCTTACCCAATTTGACCACTTCTTTGGATCTTGCCTAATGTACCAAGATTCAAGCTCCTCATGAAAAGTTTCATGCGAATTTTCTCATATTTTCCTACTCCCACCAGCTTGTCACAGTAGTTCGCAAATGGACTCTTGGGTCCCCTATATCATCAAACATCTCAAACTTGGGAGGTTTGTACCCTTAGATAGTTCGACGTCGGGTTGTATGCAAAGATCTTCATAGTTCAGCCCTTCAATTCCCTTACTTCCTTTAACGTCTTGAATTCGGCTAGTCAATTTCTTAAGTTCTTCGGCCAGGTTTATGATGAGTAGGTCTTTATCATCAGACTCAGGTGTGTTTGAGATAGGTTGGGTGGAGTGTGGGATAGTCTGTACGTAGATGGGAGTGTTATAGTAGGTGTGTCAGTGGTCATTTATAGAGTTTTGGAGTTCTAGGATGAGTAGTGAAGTATTGTTTGAAGTATGGCAGGTGTTGTAATGGTGGTGAGGAGTGGGATGGTTCTGTTGCTTTGGGATGTTCTGTGGAGGTGTAGGGTTCTGATCATATGGGAAATTGATATCTGGAGTAGTGAGGGAAAATGACAGATTTACCAGATTCCGAACCTGATCAAATTCTTCTTGGAATTTCAGCAGATTTTGTTCCAGTTGGGATGCTTTCTCTTTGAAAACCTGATTAAAATGGCCATGAGTGACCTCTACCCGTTCAATTGAGTTTTCCTTTATGGCTTTGTTCAAATCTTCCATCTTCCCTTTGTTATTATTTTTGACCGGACTAAGAGGAGGAGTGGGTGGAGGCCCCCTGGATCTCGCGGAATAAGATGATGTTGCCAGAGTGCACGAACTAACCTTTGGGGACGGGAAATAATAAAAAAGTAAAAACAAGAAAGGTAACAAGTTAGTGAATATCATAAAAAGATGTTGCAATATTTAAATGCATAATGCGGGAATGTAAAGGGTGTTCTAATTTGGGGACCTCTTTGTGCCCGAGGTAGGCCTAGCGACAAGTTGATTTGGAGAACTTAAAATGCTAAATGCCTAATTTTATTGATATAAGGTAGACGAATCCCAAATTGACACTAAATAACAGGAAATAAAAGTTACTGGTGGCCATTGGACTTATTACATTTTATAAAGCAAAAATAAAATTGCCTATCTACTTGGTCCCAGAAAGACCTTCCTCAGGTTGTATGCTTTTGTTGATCAGATCCTCTAGTTCGCGTAGGTTCACCAGTAAAAATGCCTTCGCCAGGTGTTCTTCTTCATTTCCCTCAGTGTTCTGGCAGTCGGTGACTCTCTTTTTCACTTTTCCTTCCAATTCCAGCAAAATGTATTCCAAATATTCCAACTTTTTGCTAGCTTTGGCGGCCCTATCTTTCCACTTATTGATTTGGTCATTTGATGGAAGACTCATCAACCGGTCTAGCAAGATTGGGGGCGTGCTAATTATACCGAAACTAGGGACCTCGTGCTTCATTTTATGCAAAACAAAAGGGTTAGACCCTACCTGACTTAACTATTTAATACCAATAATTAGCATGAAGCATTTCGTTCTCCAAATAAATGCACAGAACGCGATGATGTCCGTTTGGGTTTTAAGGAAACCCAGGGGACTTTGGACAAGGCCATCTTAAAGAGTTACAATGTAGACAACATAACTGACTCAGCTAGGTTCGACCACAATTCATGCACAATTAAATGAAGTAAGGTTTGTATGGGGTTTTAGACTGGTACCCTTGAGCGGACAACTCAATGGGGAAAGGCATGGAACCTTCGACTATACCGTTGATCGACTGGTTTTACCACAAATATGTCTTTTACTGATTTAGGGATGATAATATCGGAAGAGCGCAGCCACTTATTATAAGCATTGCTATGGTATTTATTTGGAACGAGTGGAATATGATGTTGATCATGATTATGCAACAATTAAAGGCATGTTTTCACATATTTGCACGTTTAAGAAAGCAGTAGATACAACAATTTCATAATTTAAAGCGGCAATGAAGGAAAGCAGTAAAAGAAACAAAAAGACAAGTCAGTTTTGCTATCGAAAAGGAAATTGAATGCTTAAAATAAATAATCAAATAATTGCACGTACAGAAGCATAAATTCACAATAATAGTTTGAAACGGTAAAAGCCTGAAAATCCCCAGCAGAGTAGCCATGTTGCCATGCCCCCTTTTTCTCGCAAAATCGGGTTTATAACATTCGGAGGGACAATTCATTCCTTTTGGGGACTGGGTTTGCATTTGAAGAGTCGCCACCTAATAATTGGGGTATATTAGAACACCAAAAGAGTTCGATTTGAATAACCAGAGATAGGGTAAGGGCTTGAAATCATTCTAAGGGGAAGGTATTAGGCGCCCCACAGAATCCACTAGTGTGGTTCCCGGCCAGACAATTTGTGACGACCCGACCCGTAGTCTCATGTGTTATTGCTCAGTTTCCCCCATTTCATGCTTCATCACATTTCGTTATTGGTATGTGGTGTGTTAGAGTTGATTTGGATTGATTTTGATAAGAAATGAGACACTTAGTCTCTTTAAGGAAAGCTTAAGTTGAAAAAGTCAACCGAATGTTGACTATTGAGTTAGAGGGCTTGGATGTTATTTCCGGTGATTTTATTAGCTTCGGGGAATGATTTATGACTTAGAAGTGTGATCAGAATTGATTTTGGAGGTCCGGTGTAGAATTAGGCTTGAATTGGCGAAGTTAGAATTTTGGCAAAATTCGGTTGATAGGTGAGATTTTGATCCGAGGGTTAGAATGGGATTACGAGAGTTGCTATAGCTTTTTTGGGTGATTTTGGATATGTGTGCAAATTTTCAGGTCATTCAGACATCGTTTGGTCGGGTTTTTGGTCGAATGCGTGTTTCAGAAGTTTTTAAAGAACTTAGGCATAGATCCGATAAGAATTGATGATTTTAGTGTTGATTGATGTGTTGTGATGATTGGAACAAGTTTGGGTAATGTTTTAAGACATGTTGGTGCTTTTAGTTGAGGTCCCGGGGGTCTCGGGGTGAATTCGAGTGGTTAAACGAGAGATTTGAAGTGTGTTGCAGGTTCAGTTTTTCTGTCTTCTGGTATTTCAGCTTCTGCGGAAATGGACCGCAGAAGTGGGTGGGGGATCGCAAAAGATGTTCTTGGCCTGGTGGAGTGGTTCCGCAGAAGCAAAACATGGTTCACAAAGGCGGGTCCGCAGGAGCGGACATTTTGTCACAGAAGCGGCTTTGGTTGATCCGCAGAAGCGAATGTGGAGCTGCAAAAGCGAAATATAGATTTTAAATGAAAATTCGCATAAGCAGGAATTTGGCCGCAGAAGCGGTCTCGCATAAGCGGAAGCGGGACCGCAGAAGCAAAGTCGCTGTTAGCAGAAGGGTTTTATATTATATTTCATCCGCGAGGGTTATGTACTTTCCACCATTTTTTAGCGAGCTTTGAGGAAATTTTGAAGAGGGATTCAAGGAGGAATGTTTAGAGGTAAGTTCCTTGGCTTAAATACACGAGATTATAATAGATTTAGCATGGAAATTTGTTGAAATTCATTAAAAAGGGGTAAAGCTAGGGCTTGAGTTTTTGGTATTTCAAATTGGGAATTGACAGGTCATTTGAGCTCGGATTTGGGAGTTCATGGTGTGTATGGGCTCGTGGCGAGACGAGGAATCCGGTAATATGAGTTTTGTAATTTTTTGAGAAGCGGGCCCTGGGCTCGGATTTTGCTAGTTTCGAGATTTTTGTTATATTTTGATTGTTTTCGATTGGGCATTGTTCCCTTGGCATAGTGTAATGTGTTCGCTCTAAATTTGGTTAGATACGACGCGCGAGGAGGCCGAATTGAGAGGTAAAATCATCACGAGCTTGAGATTTTGTCGGTTCGAGGTGAGTAATAATTGTAAATGATATCCTGAGGGTTTGAAACCCCGAATTTGCACATCATAGTGCTGTATTGAGGTGACTTGCACGCCGGATATGAGCGTGGGGTAGAGCACCGTTGGGGATAGTGACTTGGTCCGTCCTGGTTGTTGATTTTACTGGGTATTTGACTGAAACTACTTGTTATCATAATACTATGGGCTGATTGACATGTTTGGGCTTCGTTCCAACTATGTGAATCCTTCAGGGATTGATATTACTATTTTAGCATATCTTGCATATCATTTGGTTTCTGTCCAAGGTTTTAAATACTGTTTTTCAAACTCATCCATACTTCTAAGTTTTGAAAACTCAAATGATATTTTAAATGATATTTTGGGCTGAGAACTACTGTTTTACAAATTCCCAAGGGGGTTATGTTGATTTATGGACTGAGCATGGATCGGGCTATGCGCCGCAGCAGTGACTTAAAACAGTGGTAACAAGGACACTGTATGTTGTGACTTAAAACAGTGGTAACAATGACACTGTATATTGTAAATTGGTCAGGTAACAATGACTGACCAGGAATTAATTGATGCCACGAGATGGCTTGATTTTGCGCTTGGGCTGTAGGAGCCCCTACAGAGTCTGTACACACCCCCAGTAAGCATCGTCGATGTTAAATGGATCGGGCTGCACGCCGCAGTGGGTACTGGAGTGTACCTTCATATACATTGCATTGCACTCATGCATTCGCTCTTATTTTGTAATGTCTGTCAGGACATTCAGCACTCGTATATCATTGGCATCCATGCTACTTCTTGCACTATTTACCAGATACCATGGTGTTATTTGTTGGTGGAGTGTTGTGCCCGAGGGGTTGACTTATGTGCTGACTTGCACTATCTGATATCGCATTCATTTGCTTAACTGTTAAAAAATATATTTTTAAAAGAGCTTTTAACTGAGCCCAGATATTTTTCTAAAGGATTTCACGGTTTTACTGATTTCTCAAAGGATTGCACTATTCTATATAGCATAATGCAGTGTCTTATGTGATTTCTTGCTGCTCAGTTATTATTTACATTTTTTACTCACTAGGTTTGAGTACTCACTTTACTCCCTGCACCTCGCGTGCAGTTGCAGGTATTTGTTACCCGGTAGTGGGTTTGAGCTGATTGAGGATTTTGTTATTGTAGCTGAGCAAGGTGACCGCAGGTGTTCGCGGCACCGGACTTCGTCATTTGATTCCATAGTTCATTTTGTATATTATTATTGGCCCAGTAGTTGTTTTCAGTCTTCTTTAGATGCTCGTGACTTGTGACACCCCGGTCGGGTTGTGTTGGGTTGTAAATACTGGTTATTATTGTCGCTAAGATGTATTTATCTATTCATTTATGTTTAATAATTGTTAAAGAGACGATTTGGGTTAGTTGGCTGGCCTTGTCTTCACGAGAGGCACCATCACGACCGGGTTTGGAAATTGGGTCGTGACAAGTTGGTATGAGAGCCAGGTTACTAGGTCTCACGAGTCATGAGCAGGTTTAGTAGAGTCTCGCATTTCGGTACGGAGACGTTTGTATTTATCCTCGAGAGGCTGCAGAACCTTTAGGAAAACTTCACTTTCTTGGAATTCTTATCATGCATACTTGATTCAGCTTGAGGTCTAACTCTTGAAATTCCTTCCACACGTCTGTATGAGCACATTAGCGCTCAATATTATATGTGCCTTGATGGTTTGTGATTTCCCCGATCGAGGGGCGAGATGTGATCTTCGTGAGTATGTTTGGCCAGTCTAGAGGACTTGAGGCTGGATCTTTACCTATGGCTTGAGCATCGAGGTGCTGATTGTGTGAGCAAGTGTTTTGAACTTATATGTTCGGTATTGTCCCTATTAGCCGGAATGGCAGTTGGATATCCATGTGATGAGTATGTTAGTACTGCGAGATGTATCTATATGACTTGGTAAGGACGAAGAAGTCTGTAGGATAATAGACGAACTGTTAAGTAATTTGATTCCTATTGTGATTTGATGTGTAGCCCGAATTATGGGCGCCTGAAAAATATTTTCGTATCTCCAAGTTGGGAAGTGAAGTGCATTACACGTGGCGGTATGAGTTCAAACTCAGGAAGACTAACGACTGTGTAACGTATATGATGGTGGAAGGTATGCTGAAGTACGAAATTGAGGCGAAGCAGGTGGGTTATCTCCTGCGGAGTGTTCTTAAGTGGTATGGTCCTTATGTGTATGTTAGAAGATATCATGTGTAAATGAAGAGTACGTGTTGAAATTTGGTAAATTCGGGTCGCTAAAGAGAGTGGACTCAACTGAGGTGGGGATGAATGCGAGATTTGCAGAGGATTACAGTACTAGATGATCTGTGTTTCCACAAACTTGTAAATGATTAGAGTTTAGTATCACTATGGTGTTGTGGCATCATTAATGTAAAAGTGTTATGAGTTGTTGAGTGTGTCTTGATGTATGGCTTCGAGCCAAGTTAGGGAGGTTGCTGTTGATTAGACTGATGATACTACAATAGTATTGCGGTGCTTTTTGGCTAGATCGACTGCTGATATTTGAGTGAGTTTGATGGCACATGGGAGTTTTAGAGTATCTTTCGTGGAATGACTGGGTCCTTGAGGTGTAATATGTATTCATACTGTGGAATTTGGGGATTTGGTACGGTGATTCGTGTACTATGTGGAGTTGGAGACTAGGAGTTCTCAGGTATAGACTATGTAGTGGTTGTGGAGTGTATGTGTTGGTACTGTTAGCGGATATTGAGATTTGGAGGCCCGAATGGATCTTTCTTTGATTGATATATTAGATTTTGGATGTGATATTGGGGTGTAGACTAGTTGTCTCAGAGTTGGGTTATTCTGGACTATCGTGCTATGGGCTATGTCGGACAATGCCACAGGTTGCGTGGCGAGGTATATCGGATCATGTTCTAGCATTGATTTAGTTCCGATATTGAGGGGCTTTTTCAGATGCGTTCCTTGTGGTCGGGCATGTCGCCGGGCATGTCGCCGGGCGAGATTATGGATTTTGTTATTGATTTAGTGTCGGGTATCGTATCATACGGCTCCGGCATGAGTTATAGTAATGGAAGGAGCAGCTTTAGGCTTCTTGGTAATGTGTTTGTTGGTAAGCTGATTGGATACGTGTTTAGCTTGAGTTGGCTTGGTTGGCCCCGAATTGTATTGATGAAGGATAGGTTGATTCGATCTTTATTGATCCTGCTAGTGATCTGGGGAGATCTATGAGTTGCTTTTTTTCTATGCTATGAGGCGTTATGATTTTCGGACTGTGGGCATATATAGTGCGGTGCTATCGATATTCATAGTGGAAGTTGAGGGAGAGGGGGGTGCTATCGATATTCATAGTGGAAGTTGAGGGAGAGGGGGACCTCAGTTGTGTTTGAGTTTTGTAGCGTACAACGCTATATGTAGATATCATTATGCACTCAGTATGCTTGCGACCGATAGTCAGTATTTTGTTATAATGAGCAAATTTGGCTCGATGTGCATCTTTCTATGTGAGATATTTGTGTGGATCGAGTGGCACGCTGCCACGGGTATGTTATCTGGATCGGGTTACATGCCGCAACAGTGTGATGTTGAGAATATTTTTCCATATGTTACTTTCTATGCCTTGCTTCCTGTTTTCTAAGAAAAGTGCGTATTGGGTGTTGCTCGACGAATGGCGCATCGGTTGTGTCCTTTCAGGATTGAATGGTGTATATTACTTGCTTTACCATGGGTATGATGATTTGTTTGGGTTCCAGATATCAATCGTGCCTGGCTGTCAATTTCGAGTATAGTGACTTGAGGTGTCTCGAGCGGAGCAGTGGTTGGATAAGATCGTGCATTGTAGCGAGGCTACGTGGAGTTATGACCTTTCGAGGTAGGTTCAGGTTTTCTATCTCTATGATGTGAGATGGGTCTCAGCCTTGTATTGTAATGGTACTGATGAGCTTGAGGTATAGCTCTTTCGTTTGAGTCATTTGTCATGATTTGAGTATGTTCAGACCGTTCCTCATTGGTGCGTGCATTATGCAAGTTGTGGCTTAGGCCTGTGTTGAGGTGTCATGTCACCAGAGTGGTGTGTTGGATCCAAGGAGATCGTTGGAGTCATTAATGAATACGAACAAATTTGATTTCAGCTTGTTGGAAGGATAATATCAAGGTTCTGCTCGAAAATCTGCTGTGGTATTAGTCAAAATGAAAGTGTTGGAATGAGACTTTAGCTAAATAAGAGGTTTTCTATCGGTATTTGGTTTTTGTGGGTAACTACTGTGAATGGAAGTTATCGTATCGAGTGCTTGGATTATGTGGTATATCATATGACTTCACCTAAGGTTTCAAGTATGGGTTATTACAACTGGTTCAAGCTTATTCTGAGTATAGATGTGAGGTTCTGATCTTGTGTATGATTTCGGAAAGTGCAATGTGGTCCTACAGTTTATGGTTTAGATGGACCGTGAAATTTCAGCTATATTGTGTTATCGGACCTATGCGAAATAGGGTGACGAGGGATCACCCCGGGTATATGCTTGGTAAGGTCATTCAGCTATTGGGTTGCTTCTAGTACAACTTCGGGTACGTTCGGGGACGGGCATTTGTTTAAGTTGCGGAGGATGTGATGACCCGACCCGTCGTCTCATGTGTTATTGCTCAGTTTCCCCCATTTCATGTTTCTTCATGTTTCGTTATCGGTGTGTGGTGTGTTAGAGTTGATTGGGATTGATTTTCATAAGAAATGAGACACTTAGTCTCTTTAAGGAAAGCTTAAGTTGGAAAAGTCAACCAAATGTTGACTATTGAGTTAGAGGGCTTGGATGTGATTTCGGGTGATTCGATTAGATTCAGGGGATGATTTGTGACTTAGGAGCGTGATCGGAATTGATTTTAGAGGTCCGGTGTAGAATTAGGCTTAAATTGGCGAAGTTAGAATTTTTGCGAAATCCGGTTGGTAGGTGAGATTTTGATCCGAGGGTCGGAATGGGATTCCGAGAGTTGCTGCAGCCTCGTTGGGTGATTTTGGATATGTGTGCAAATTTTTAGGTCATTCAAACATCGTTTGGTCGGGTTTTTGATCGAATGCGTGTTTAGGAAGTTTTTAAAGAACTTATGCTTGAATTCGATGAGAATTGATGATTTTAGTGCTGATTGATGTGTTGTGATGATTGGAACAAGTTTGGGTAATGTTTTAAGACATGTTGGTACTTTTGATTGAGGTCCCGGAGGCCTCGGGGTGAATACTAGTGGTTAAACGAGAGATTTGAAGTGTGTTGCAGGTTCAGTTTATCTGTCGTATGGTATTTCCGCTTCTGCGGAAATGGACTGTAGAAGCGGGTGGGGGATCGCAAAAGTCGTTCTGGTCCTAGTGGAGTGGTTCCGCAAAAGCGAAACATGGTTCGCAAAGGCGGGTCCGCAGGAGCGGACATTTTGTCGCAGAAGCGGCTTTGGTTGATCCATAGAAGCGGATGTGGAGCCGCAAAAGCGGAAGTTAGATTTTAAATGAAAATCCGCATAAGCAGGAATTTGGCCGCAGAAGCGGTCCCGCATAAGAGGAAGTGGGACCGGAGAAGCGAAAGTCGTAGTTGGCAGAAGGGTTTTATATTATATTTCATCCGCGAGGGTTATGTATTTTCCACCATTTTTGAGCTAGCTTTGAGAGCTTTGAGGCGAAGAGGGATTCAAGGAGGAATGTTTAGAGGTAAGTTCCTTGGCTTAAATACACGAGATTATGATAGATTTAGCATGAAAATTGGTTGAAATTCATTAAAAAGGGGTAAAGCTTGGGCTTGAGTTTTTGATATTTCAAATTTGGAATTGATAGGTCATTTGAGCTCGGATTTGGGAGTTCTTGGTATGTATGGGCTCGTGGCGAGATGAGGAATCCGATAATGTGAGCTTTGTAATATTTTGAGAAGCGGGCCCGAGGCTCGGGTTTTGCTAGTTTCGAGATTTTTGTTATATTTTAATTGTTTTCGATTGAACATTATTCCCTTGGCATCGTGTAATGTGTTCGCTCTGAATTTGGTTAGATACGAGGCGCGAGGAGGCCGAATTGAGGGGCACAGGTGTTGCGAGCTTGAGATTTCGCCGGTTCGAGGTGAGTAATACTTGTAAATGATATCCCGAGGGTTTGAATCCCCGGATTTGCACATCATAGTGCTGTATTGAGGTGACTTGCACGCCAGATATGAGCGTGGGATAGAGCACCGTTGGGGATTATGACTTGGTCCGTCCCGGTTGTTGATTTTACCACGTATTTTACTGAAACTACTTGTTATCATCATACTATGGGCTGATTGCCATGTTTGGGCTTCGTTGCAACTATGTGAATCCTTCAGGGATTGATATTACTGTTTTAGCATATCTTGCATATCATTTGGTTTCAGTC
The DNA here is from genome assembly GCA_026770625.1 of Nicotiana glauca. Classification (NCBI taxonomy): domain Eukaryota; kingdom Viridiplantae; phylum Streptophyta; class Magnoliopsida; order Solanales; family Solanaceae; genus Nicotiana; species Nicotiana glauca. The sequence goes on along the minus strand of MU702614.1, from coordinate 45,647 downwards.
CAAGGTTTTAAATACTGTTTTGCAAACTCAGCCATACTTCTAAGTTTTGAAAACTCAAATGATATTTTAAATGATATTTCGGGCTGAGAACTACTGTTTTACAAATGCCCAAGGGGATTATGTTGATTTCTGGACTGAGCATGGATCGGGCTGCACGCCGCAGCAGTGAATTGAAACAGTGGTAACAAGGACACTGTATGTTGTGACTTGAAACAGTGGTAACAATGACACTGTATATTGTAAATTGGTCAGGTAACAATGACTGACCAGGAATTAATTGATGCCACGCGATGGCTTGATTTTGCGCTTGGGCTGTAGGAGCCCCTACGGAGTCTATACACACCCCCAGTGAGCGTCGTCGACGTTAAATGGATCGGGCTGCACGCCACAATGGGTACTGGAGTGTACCTTCATGTACATTGCATTGCACTCATGCATTCGCTCTTATTTTGTAATGTCTGTCAGGACATTCAGCACTCGCATATCATTGGCATCCATGCTACTTCTTGCACTATTTACCAGATACCTTGGTGTTATTTGTTGGTGGAGTGTTGTGCCCGAGGGGCTGATTTATGTGCTGACTTGCACTATCTGATATCGCATTCATTTGCTTAACTGTCGAAAAAGATATTTTTAAAAGAGCTTTTAACTGAGCCCAGATATTTTTCTAAAGGATTTCATGGTTTTACTGATTTCTCAAAGGATTGCACTGTTCTATATAGCATAATGGAGTGTCTTGCATGATTTCTTGCTGCTCAGTTATTTTTTACTTTTGTTACTCACTGGGTTGGAGTACTCACTTTACTCCCTGCACCTCGCGTGCAATTACAGGTATTTGTTACCCGGTAGTGGATTTGAGCTGATTGAGGATTTTGTTATTGTAGCTGAGCAAGGTGACCGCCGACGTTTGCGGCACCAGACTTCATCCTTTGATTCCATAGTTAATTTTGTCTATTATTATTGGCCTAGTAGTTGTATTCAGTCTTCTTTAGATGCTCGTGACTTGTGACACCCGGGTCGGGTTGTGTTGGGTTATAAATATTGGTTATTATTGTCGTTAAGCTGTATTTATCTATTCATTTATGTTTAATAATTGTTAAAGAGACGATTTGGGTTAGTTGGCGGGCCTTTTCTTCACGAGAGGCGCCATCACGATCGGGTTTGGAAATTGGATCATGACACAATTATTGTGAATTGAGGTGCAATTAGCATAGAGGCGGATAAGGCTCAAATAAGAGGTTATTTCAACACATAATGGTTTGAAAGTAAGAAAAGTTTGAAAGAACAATTAGAAAGTCTAATTTTCAAATAAGGAGTTAAAATACTAAAAGAAAAGAAAAGAAGAATAAAGAAAGGGGGTGGGGGTCGAAAGTTTATCAAAAATATGGATCACCCCACACAATGTCTGGTAATCACTCCTCAATGAGGGGCTACACGTACCATTATGTCTGGTAATATCCATATCTACCTTTTCCACCGCGTTAAGGTATGTAAAGCGCGGATTGGTCTTAATTAATTATTGCATGCTATTAGCCGTCCCACTACACGTAACATTATCGCATGGTCATCATATCCATATCTACCTTTCCCACCCCGTTAAGGTATTTTAAGTGCAGATTGGTCTTGATTACTTATTGCATGCTATTACCCGTCTCACTTCTATCAATCCCGGAGGCACTTAGGATTACTAACCCTAAAAAAGGAGGGATATTAAGCTTATTTGAAGTATCAAAGGTATAAAATCTAAGGCACATACAAAACTCATATGGCATATTTTGGGGGAAAGCATATAAACAAACAAAGGCTCATATATACCTCCTTAAACAAAGAAAGCATATAATTAGCATGACTTACACATACTTTTTAGGTCTGATTAAAAATACCAAAGACGGGGGATTTAAATATTGAGGCAGATTGATTTATTACATAACTCAGATAAGAAGTCCGAATTAGGCCTGCCTGCTGGTTGTAATGATTAATAGAAACAGGTTCAGTTTACAGTTATTACCCTAAGGCTTGCCTAAGTGTTTGGACAGGGTCCTATAGGCATGATATCTACTGATTTTAGAAGGTGATGAGATAGTAAGGCTCGAAATGAATTGTTTGAAGTCCTATATGCATACTTGTTAAACTTGTTAAGCAAGGGACTTAGATTATTAAAAACATAAGATGCAGAATACACAAAAAACTAAATAAATTGGTTACAGGTTCTGTAGGTGATAACATCTACTATTACCGATTTTATATCTAACATTGACTGTGAATGAAAACGAATCAGAATTGCTTGAGGATCCTTATAGGCATGATTTCTAGGCATTAATGATTTTATACGTATATCCAATTGTAGAAACAATATAGACATGGTATCTAAATGCAGAAACTTGTTTTAAACCTTGTAGACATAGTATCTAAATCAGAAACTTGTTTTAATATTTTATAGACATGGTATCTAAATGTAGAAACTTGTTTTAAATCTTATAGACATGGTATCTAAATGCAGAAACTTATTTTAAAGCTAATAGACATGGTATTCAAATGCAGTTTAAATTATTAAAATATTCCTATAGGTATGGCTTCTAGGTGAAGTTTGAATATGCAGAAGTTAAAACACACTATAGGCATGGTTTCTAGGTGAAATTTGAATATGCAGAAGTTAAAACATCCTATAGGCATTATTGCTAGGTGAAGTTTGAATATGCAGAAGTTAAAACACCCTATAGGCATAGTTTCTATGTGAAGTCTGAATATGCAGAAGTTAAAACAATCCATAGCCATGATTTCTACCCTTGCATGCATAGTTACCCACCCCTTTTTTCACCATCCATCCCCAAATGTTTATTACATCTTATTACAAAACAGAATAATAAATTACATCAAAAAAGTAAAAAGAAAAGTACAACCAGAGGAAGCCTGATTCCTGACTTCCTCTCTGAGTTATGAGATAGAACAACTCAAAGTCCATTGATCCAAACCCTTTCTCCAATTTGAGTGTGTCAGAGTTCCCTAAGAGCCTCAAGGGGACTCTGGGCAGTGCTCATACCCAAATTGTATCACCAGAATAGGGATAAGTATAGTGTGGAAGTGCCAGCCCTCAAGTGTCCAAGTTCAGAGGAGCTCATGGGTCCCAAGGCAAGGCTCACAAGAGGTGGCAGAACTTAAGCCTAAGAGAGAGTGCAAGTGAATAAACAGAGTTCTGAGGGAATAAAGGAGAGGGAGAGGGGTGTTGGGAAACAGTCATAAACAAAATAACTTCATACAAAAGGGGTTCAGGGGTTGGGAAATTGTAAAGAGTCTATTTACTCAGGCAAGGGTCAGCTTTGGGCATGCAGAACAATAAAAGATGTTGGCCTTCCCATAAGCCTACGAGAACATACAATACTAGAGAGACATAGAGGTTAGGATCCCAAGGGATCAAGCTTGAGTCATCGACAGTAATATTTAATACTGCCACGCCTCAAACAAACCATAAGCATCGAACATATTGGGGTGGGTGGGGGATTAGGATTCATAATAGATTCAGAACATGCAGGAGGAAATTACACATGCTAAAATAAGTACTAGACTAAACATAAACAGTAGGCAGACAAGAAGGTAAAAGTATTAAGTAAACATATTATTGTGATGCTGAAATCTTAATCAGAACATACTAGTTCGAAGAAGCAAAAATATAGTAAAGGTAGGTAGCAGGATTTGAAATATAGCTTTGGATTTTAGCTAGCTAAATAGGTCACAGTAGAAGTAGTAAGGCAGGAGAGAACGTTTTGGGTATAAGTGATTTTAGAACTCAGAGTGTTCGTGTATGTTTGTGTTAATGAAAGAGCAAGGTACTTATAGTTTGAAAACAAGTAGAAACTAAGGCAAGAATCACAGTTCAGTAGCAATTATGGAACTATGTACTAATTAAAAGTCAAATCAGTACCAAAGACTTCCTTTAATTAAGGAGTTAAAATTAAATGGTAATGGGCAAAAAACATTTAAGGAAAGAAATCAAGTAGAGCATCATGTGCAGAATAGACAATTAGGGGTAAGTACATAGGGGTCCAATTAAGGAAAAAACTAATGCAGAATCAGTAAAAAATACTCAGTTAACTAAATAAGGTAGGAAACACAATAGATTTGCAAAATATGGAGACAATCAGCTCCCAGTAAATTAGTGAGTCAAGGGTTTGAAATTACTGATTTAAAGAGAATCACACGGGTTCCCAAGAATAGGAAAATAAACCAAGTTAAAAATAGGAGAATCGAAAGTCTAAGCAAAGTTTTCAAATCAATCCAAGAAACAGGAAAATCAGTAAAACAAGGAAAAAAATCAATTACTTTAACACACGAGTGCAATCAGAATTATACAAGGAGTGGTTTGAAATCAGTCCACAATTGAAGGTCATTTTAGAGGGAAATTTAGCATATAAAAGAGTGCATAAACATTAGGTAGGCGAGACTGAACTTATGACAAAGAGAAGCAACATGCAATAATAAATACAAAGTGCAGTAGACAGTGAAACACGATCGTCACATAGGTCAACTTAGTAATAGGGAAAAGAGGGTATCAGAAGCATACAAAAGGGTCAAGTAAAAAGACCTTTATGAAATATATAGTCTAGTTTCGATTATTACAAGAAGCCAAATCATATAGAGAGACAAAAGTTGAAACAAAAAGGGTTACAAATCCAGTCGAGCAACTTTAAATAGGTGAAACAGCTTCAGAAGCTTGAATAATCCCCAAATAAATTAGGGTTTTGAAACAAATCATATTCAGGGATGATGAGCAAGTAAATCACACAACAAATAGTCTTAGAACTCGAATGAACCCAATATTTTAGGGTTTTTTAATATCGGTCGGGTCTAGAGATGGAACACAAATAATCGAACAAATACTAACATGAAAATATACTCAGAAACCTCAAGAGAAACTAAGACTCTTGACATGCAAACTCCAGTAGAAGAACGACATAAGGAAACATAGCATAACATGTTGAAAACCAAAGAAAGTTTCGAAATAACTTACCAGAAACCAAAATCAGAAAAGATAAAGGGGTTTCGAAGGTAGAGTTTAAAATAAAACCTTGAGAAAATATTTAGAAGTTTAGAAAAAATACAAATCTAAAACAGATCAAAAAGAAATCGGAATAACCTCAAATGTTAGGGTTTCAGAAGAACTCCAGATGGTGAGAAAGGCTGGGAAAATCCTCGATCTAAGCAGGCGAAGTCAAGAATCAGGCTTGAATAGCCATGGCTGCCATAGAACTAAAATTAACCAAGGTCTGGACCAAACTTTTCCAGGATTTAACCTTGAAACCGTGATACTCGAACACATAGAAGCCCCGGGAGGTAGATACAGGCCTCCAATGGCTTTACGGTTTTAGGGTGGTGGTTGAGGGCGGTGGCTAGGTTTTGAGAGAGAGTTTGAGAGAGAATTGGGATGCAGAGGTGGATGAATGAGAGAAATGATAGGGTTTAGGGGTTGTTTGGGATTAATTATGGAAATGGGATTTGGTGACCGTTGATAATTTTGATCAACGACCTGGATTAAATGGGTAGGTAGTGGGATCAGGGCGGGTCATTTAGTTATGTCGGGGCTCGTGAATGATTAGGATTTGGGCTGCGTAATTGTGTTTAAAATTGGGGTTCAATTCAGGCCACAATTGAAACACAATTGGGCTATATTTTAAATAGCCACATTTCCCTTATTTATTTTATAAAAAATAGTAAAGTAATTTCTAGAAATAAATTAAAGGTACTAGAATGATTAATATTACATAATTATCACATTAAAAATATTGGACCTTATTTTTATAGACATAAAAGCAATTAAATCTAAAATAGCCTACTATTGTAATTATATGCAATTTAACCTTAAAAATACTAAATAAATTTGTAAAATTATGAAAAAATTATATTAGCTATAGTGTAGTATAAATATGATAGTCCAATAAATGAATCACTAAAATCATAATTTTGGGCATATTTAATGGGCTTTTCTAGTTAAAATAGGGCAATAAATTAATTTATAAATATCTTAAAAATTAAGGAAAAATAATAAAATATTTGGAAATACTTATATATGCATACATATACTATTTTGAGAGTATTTTACACATTAAAAATATATAGAAAAAAATTGGGTATCAACAGGTTGTCATTCTGGTCGCCAAGGTCAATCTCAGTTTCCTCAGCCGCAGAATTCAGGTGGATGTTTTGAGTGTGGTGAGTATGGTCATATATGGAGGGCTTGTCTGAGATTGGTGGGTACTCAGTTGTAGTAGTAGGGTTCCCGTGCAATGGTTCAGGCACTAGGTGTTCCATCGCCCGATCCGCCAGTTAGGGGAGGGGGTAGAGGTGCCAGAGGTAGAGGTAGAGGTGTTAGAGGTGCAGCTCAAACAGCTATAGATGAGGCTAGCTAGCTGCAGGACATCCCAGAGATGTAGTCCAAGGTGGTGAGGGCTAGCCCCGATATTATGCTCTTCCAGCCAGGCCTAAATTTGAGGCTTTTGATGCAGTTATCATAGGTACTGTTTTGGTTTGTGGCACAGATGCTTTAGTTTTATTCGATCCAGGGTCTACCTACTCCTATGTGTCATCTTATTTTGTACTGTATTTGGTCATGCCTAGTGATTCCTTGAGTGCCCCTATATATATGTCTACACTAGTGGGTGATTCTATTATGGTAGATCGAGTCCATCACTCTTGTATAGTTGTGATTGGGGTCTTGAGACTCATGTAGATTTGGTTCTTCTAGACGAGGTTTATTTTGATGTCATATTGGGGATGGAATGGTTATCACCTTACCATACTATCTTGGACTGTCATGCCAAGACTGTGACCTTAGCTTTGCTGCGTTTACCTTGTTTAGAGTGGAGAGGGACTCCTGGTCATTCTACCTGTAGGGTTATCACTTATGTGAAGGCTCGACGTATGGTCGAGAAGGGGTGTTAGGCCTATTTGGAATATATTTGTGATTCTAGTGCCGAGGTTCCTTATATTGATTTTGTGCCTATTGTTCATGAGTTCCCTGAGGTATTTCATTCAGACCTGTCGGGTATGCCAGCCGATAGGGATATTGACTTCTGCATTGATTTGGCTCTGGGAACTCAGACCATTTCTATTCCGATGTATCATATGGCCCTGTCTGAGTTGAAAGAGTTGAAGGAGCAGTTACAAGACTTTCTTTAGAAGGACTTCATTAGACCCACTGTTTCGCCTTGGCGTGCGTCAGTGTTGTTTGTTAAGAAAAAGAATGGATCGATGAGAATGTCTATTGATTATCGGTAGTTGAAAAAGGTTACAATCAAGAATAAGTATCCATTGCCGATGATTGATGATTTGTTTGATCAGCTTTAGGGTACCGGTATTTTTGAAGATTGACTTGAGATCTGGCTGCCATAAGTTTAGGATTAGGGCATTCGATGTCCCTAAGATAGCTTTCCACACTCGATACAGGTATTATGAGTTCTTGGTGATGTCATCCGGGTTGACAACTGCCCCAGCAACTTTTATGGATTTGATAAACCGAGTGTTCAGGCCTTATTTGGATTCGTTCGCTATAGTTTTCATTGATGATATTTTGATTTATTACCGTAGCTTGGAAGAGCATGAGCAGTATCTCTGAGTGATTTTTCAGACTGAGAGATAGTTAGTTGTATGTTAAGTTTTCTAAGTGTGAGTTCTGGTTGAGTTCAGTTATATTCCTGGGTCATGTTGTGTCAGCAGAGGGTATTCAGGTTGATCCGAACAAGATTGAGGTAGTCAAGCACTAGCTTAGACCAGCGTCATGTATAGACATACGGAGTTTTTTGGGATTTGGCAAGCTACTATCGTTGGTTTATGGATGGGTTTTTATCTATCGTAGCCCCAATGACCAGGTTGACCTTGAAGGGTTCCCAGTTCAGGTGGTCAGATGGGTGTGAGGCGAGCTTTAAGAAGATCAAGACAGCTCTGACTATGGCACCGGTATTGGTTTTGCCCACAGGTTCAGGGCCATATACATTTTATTGTGATGCATCTCATATTGGGGTTGATGCGGTGTTGATGCAAGATGGCAAAGTCATTGCTTATGCTTCGCAGTAGTAAAAAATTCATGAGAAAAACTATCTGGTTCATGATTTAGAGTTAGCAACCATTGTTCACTCATTGAACATTTAGAGGCATTATCTATATGGCGTGGCATGTAAGATGTTCATGGATCTCAAAATTCTACAGTATTTGTTCAAGTAAAAGGAGTTAAATTTGAGGCAGAGAAGGTGGTTGGAGCTATTAAAGGACTATTATGTCACCATCTTATATCATCTGGAAAAGCCCAATGTGGTGGCTGATGCTTTGAGTAGGAAGTCGGCCAGTATGAGCAGTCTTGCTTATATTATGATCGGTGAGAGACCGCTTGCTTTGGATATTCAGGCTTTGGCTAATCAGTTTGTGAGGTTGGATGTTTCTGAGCCCAGTCATATGTTAACTTGCACTTTCGCTCGCTCTTCTTTATTTGAGCTTATCCGAGATCGACAGTATGATGATCCCCATTTGTGTGTCCTTAGAGGCACGGTGCAGCACAGAGGTGCCAAGAAGGTTACCTTGGGTGATGATGGAGTTTTGAGATTGCAGTGTCAATTTTGAGTGCATAATGTTGATGGACTTCGAGAGTTGATTTAGAGGAGGCCCATAGCTCCTGGTACTCTATTCATCCAGACACTGCAAAGATATATCAGGATTTGTGGCAGCAATATTGGTGGAGCAGAATGAAGACGGATGTCATTGCATATGTGGCTCGATGTTTGAATTATCAGCAGATTAAGTATGAGCGTCAGAGACCTGGTGGTTTGTTCCAGAAGATTGAGATTCCTAACTGGAAGTGGGAGCGTATTACTATGGACTTCATTATTGGACTCCCACGGACTCAGAGGAAGTTCGATGCAGTGTGGGTCATTATTGATAGGTCGATCAGGTCAGTGCATTTCATTCCTGTGGCAGTCTCTTATTCTTCTGAGAGGTTAGTTGAGATCTATATCTGGGAGATTGTTCATCTTTATGGTGTGCCCATGTCTATAATTTTGTTCCGAGGTACGTAGTTTACCTCACATTTCTTGAGAACAGTTCAGTTAGAGTTTGGTTTATCGGTTGAGTTTAGCACAGCATTTCATCCTCAACAACAGCTACCAGTCGAGTATTCAGATGGCTCTTTATGAGGCTTTATATGGTAGGCGGTGGCAGTTTTCATTTGGATAGTTTTAGCCGGGAGAGGCTCGACTGTTAGGTACTGATCTGGTTCAGGATGCCTTGGACAAGGTCAGGATTATTCAGGATAGGCTTCGTACAGCTCAGTCCAAGCGAAAGAGCTATACCGACCTCAAGGTTCGAGATTTGGCTTTCATGGTCGGTGAGCGGGTATTGCTTCAAGTGTCGCCTATGAAGGGCGTGATGAGATTTGGGAAGAAGGGCAAGCTTAGCCGTAGGTTCATTGGCCCATTTGAGATTCTCGATCGGGTGGCAGAGGTGGCTTACAGACTTGTATTGCTGCCAAGCTTATCGGCCATGCATCTACTGTTTCAATCACGGCGATCCATTGTAACGACCCAACCAGTCATTTTGAGCTTTTGCACTTGGCTTGCTAGTTCTCGGGCTTGTGACTTATGTAAATCGTTGTTATGATTTGGTTTTCTCCGTTGGGTCTTATGACTTATGTAAATCATTGGTTTTGGTTTACAGGGTAATTGGAATGAATTTTGAAAAACAGTTCTTAGTTGAACCTCGAAATTTGAAAGGTTTGACCAATATTTGACTTGTTTGTATATGATCCCGGATCAGAATTGTTATGATTTGGTTGGCTCCGTTGGGTTATATGGGACTTAGGAGCATGATCGGAATGCATTTTGGAAGTCTGTGGAAGGTTTAGGCTTGAATTGGTGAAATTGAAGTTTTGACGTTTTCCGGTTGATAGGTTAGATTCTAATATAGGGTTTTGAATGAATTTATGGAAGTATCAGTAGTTCTGTTGTGTCATTTGGGATGTGTGTGAAAAATTTTTGGTCATTCGGACGTGGTTTGGTGCGGTTTTTTATCGAAAGCGTAATTTAGAAGGTTTTGGAATTCTTAGGCTTGAATCCGATTCGAATTTAGTGTTTTGATGTTTTTTTGAGCATTCTGAAAGTGGGAACAAGTTTAAATGAGATTTTGGGATATGTTGGAATGTTTGGTTGAGGTCCCAGGGGCCTCGACTGAGTTTCGGGTGGTCAATCGGACCATTTCATAAAGTTTGGAATTGCAAAAATCTATTGTTCAGTGTTGCAGACTTTTGCCTTCGCGTTTGCGATAGAGGAGCCGCGATCACGAAGGTTTAGCTGGAGAAGGCTGAGATTTTAGCCTTCATTTCACGAGAAGGTCTTCACATTTGCGAAAGGCTGGGAAGTTATTCATCGCGTTCGCGACGTATGTTCCGTGTTCATGTAGAGGAAGAGTGGTCAGCTTGGGCCTGAGGCATTTTGTTATCGTGTTCGCAATTGGTGTAACGCAATCATGAAGGCTTGTCTAACTAAAGCATCGCATTCGCGATGTGTTGGTCATGATCGTGAAAGAGGAAATTTGGTCAAAGAAATTTTGTGCTTCGCGTACGTGAGGCTTTGACCGCGTTCGCGAAGAATGATTTTTATTCATTGGGAGAATGATTTAAAAGGGCTATTCCGTGATTTTGATGCTAAGAACCTCCATTGTTGGGCGATTTTGAAGCTTGGGAGAGCTAATAGAAGAGGAAATTCAGGAGGATTTCATGGAGGTAAGATTTTTGGACCCTAAACTTGTATCTATGATGAATGTTATCATTGTAAGCTTCAAATCCATGGAAAAATCAGTAGCAAAAATGGGTAATTAGGGCTTGACTTTGGAGAGTGTAAATTGGGAATTTGAAGGGGAAATTGAGGTCCGATTTTGATGTTCTTGGTATGTATGGACTCGTATGAGGACATGATACTATTGATGTAAGTTTTGTTGGATTCCGAGACGTAGGCCCGAGAGCCGATTTGAGCAATTTCGGGATTTTTTATGTGAATTGCATATTTTCGAGTGGGCTTCGTTCCCTTAGCATATTTTAATAATTATGTAATGAATTGTGGCTAGATTTGGAGAATCCAGAGGTCGATTCGTGCAGGCAAAGGCATCGCAGGCTAGAGCTTGGACCGGATCGAAGTGAGTAATGGTTGTAAATGATTTTTTGAGGGTTTGAAACCCCAGATTGCACATCGTAATACTACAATAAGGTAAGGCACATGCTTGATAACGAGCGTGGGGTCGTGCACTACTGGAGATTGTGACTTGGTCTATCCCGATTGATGAGTTTACCGCGTATTTAATTGAAAACTATTTGCTATAATCATTATTTGGGCTAAATGCCATATTTGGGCCTAATGCCAACTATTTGAACCCTTCGGGATTTTTTGATATTTCCTCACTGTTTTGACTTATTACTTGAACTCTGTCATGTTATTTTCCACTATTTTCATACTCATCCATATGTACTCAGTTTAAGACTTAAATGATGTTTAGGCGGAGAAGCACTGTTTTACTATTGCCCGGGGGGCTTGTGAAGCTTTTTGGCTGAGAAAAGCCGAGGGCCTATGTTGTGAGGAAACACTGATACTGATTTGAGGCCGAGGGCCTACGATATGTACGCCATGAGGTGGCTTGATTAATATTAGGTCGAGGGCCTAATTTTAGTGCCACAAGATGGTTTGTTATTGTGCTTGGGCCGTAAGGGGCCCCTCCAGGAGTCTGCATACCCCCAGTGAGCACGGGTATCCATTGTATTGTGAGATATAGCCCGAGGGGCTGGTATTGTTCTATGTGATTGCCCTAGGAGCTAGTATTATTCTAAGATATATGCCCTAGGGGTGAATTAGTTGACATTGTGCCCAAGGGGCGAACATTATGTACGTATCTTTCTTATTTGCCTGTCATTTACCTGTTTGGTGGTGTATTTGTTCCTGAGGGGCGGATTTATATGCTTATCTTCACAAGTTGTTCTGCATTCATTTGTGTAACTTTTGAAAAATTCATTTTCAAAGAAGTTTAAACTAAGCTAAGATGTTTTAAGGGATTTTACAGCTTTATTACTTTTTAACTGTTTTTGAATTGCTTCTATACAGCATGTTGATGCTTTTTTCATGATTTCTTACCATTTAGACTTTAGTTATGATTATTACTCACTGCATTAGAGTACTCACTTTACTCCCTGCACCTTATGTGCAGATTCATGTATTTCTACACCCGACAACGGGTTTTGGCTGATCGGAGGCAGAGTCATCGGAGTTTAGCAAGGTAGCTGCCGGTATTCACATCACTGCTTTTCTCCCTCTTTATTTCATTAGTCTATATTTTGTACACTTTAGACTTTCAGTTGTATATAGACCCTAGTAGATGCTCGTAACTTGCGGCACCCCAATTTTGGGATGTATTCATTTCCGCACTTGTTTTATTTTGCTAAGTTCATACTTGTTGGGCATTTATCCTTGAAAATGAGTTAAATTGATTTATTTAACTATTAAAATTGAAGTTTGGGATTTTGTCGCCTGGCCTTGTCTTCACGAGAGGAGTCATCACGACCGGCTCCGGTTTGGGGTTGTGACAAGTTGGTATCAGAGCCTAGGTTACATAGGTCTCACGAGTCATGAGTAGGTTTAGTAGAGTCTCGGAGATCGGTACGGAGATGTCTGTATTTATCCTCGAGAGGCTACAGAACCTTTAGGAAAACTTCACCTTCTTGAATTCTTATCGTGCGTCCTTGATTCAGCTTGAAATGTAACTCTTTGGATTCCTTCCACACATTTATGTGTGTGCATGAGCGCACAGTATCAGATGTGCATCGATGGCTTGTTATTCCCTGATCGAGGGACGAGATGTGATCTCTATGAGTTGATATTGGGCCATTCTGGAGGACTTGAGGCCGGATTTTTGCCTATAGCTTGAGCACCGAGGTGCTGATTATGTGAGCAAGTGTTTTTGAACTTATATGTTCGATCGTGTCCCTATTAGCGGAAGTGACGGTTGCATGACTATGTGATGAGTATGTTAGTACTACGAGATGTATCCATATGATTTGAAAGCAACGAGAAGGGTCTGCTGGAGGATAGAAGAACTATTAGGTGCTTGAATTCCATCTTGATTCAAGGTATAGCCCCGAGTTACAGGCGAGAAGTATCTTTTCATGTTTCCTAGTTGGGAGTGAAGTAAATTTCATGTTGTGGTATGCGTTTAGACTCAGGAAGACTAAGTGACTACGTAATGTTTGTGATGATGGAAGGTATACAAAAATGTTAGCTGGAGGCAAGCAGGTGGGTTATCTCCTACGAAATATTTTGAGGTTGTGTGACCCTTATGTTTCTGTTAGAAGATCTCATTTACAAGTGAAATATAAGTGTCGAAATTTGAATTTGGGTAGCTTAAGAGAGTGGGATTAACTGTTGCGAGAATGAATGCGAGATTTGCAGAATATTGAAGGTACCAGATGGTCTATGTTTCATGAGCTTATGAAGGATCGAGTTTAATCTCACTATGGTATTATAGCAGTGTAATGACCCGACCGGTCGTTATGAGCCTTAGTGCGTCGTTCAGCAGTCTGGGGCCATACGCAGCTTCATTTCAGGTGTTATGACTTGTACGCGTGGTCGGAATTGAATTTCAGGAAGATCAAAGTTAATTTGGGAAGAGAATTCTTATTTCGGAAGCTTAAAGTTGAAGGAATCAACTAGGATTGGAATTTTGAGTAAACAATCTCGGAATCGGGATCTGAAGGTTTCGAAAGGTTCGTGTGATGATTTTGGACTTGGGTGTATTCCCGGATCGGGTTTTGAATGACCCAGGAGCATTTTGGCACCTATTGTGGAAGTTGGCATTTTAGAGGGAATTTCATAAGTTTGGCTTGAAGTGCAGTTCAGTGTTATCGATGTCTATTTGGAATTCTAAGACTGGAAGTAGATCCGTATGGTGATTCTGGAGTTGGGAGCACGATCGGAAGTGAATTCGGAGGTCCGTAGGTCATTTTGAAGCCATTTGGCTAAAGATAGAAATTTGAAGGTTTTTAAAAAGTTTGACTGGAAGTAGACTTTTTCATATCGGGGTCGGAATCTGATTCTGGAAGTTAGAGTAGGTCTATAATGTCAAATATGACTTGTGTGCAAAATTTGAGGTCAATCGGACATGATTTGATAGGCTTAAACAACGGAAGTAGAAGTTCGAAAGTTCATTGTTCACAAAGCTTGAATCGAGGTGAAATTCGTGGTTTTAGCATTGTCTGATATGATTTGAGGCCTCAAGCAAGTGCGTAACGTGTTTTGGGATTGGTTGGTAGGTTTGGTGAAGGTCCCGAAGGCCTCGGGTAGATTCCAGGTGGTTAACGGATCGATTTTGGAGTTGAAGAAAAAGCTGAAGCAGCTGGTATCTGGTATTTCTGCACCTGCGATGTTTTGGCCGCAGGTACGGAGCAACAGAAGCAGCCAAGAAGACTGCAAAAGTGGATTTTGGTAAGGGAAGCTGGGACCGCAGATGCGGTCAGGGAGCTGCAGATGCGGGACCGCACCTGCGGAAAAGGAAGCGCAGAAGTGGAAGCTGGGCGGCTTGGGAAGGAGCCGCAGAAGCAGCATTTTGACCGCATAAGCGGAAATAATTCCACAGAAGCGAAAATGTCTGGAGCAGTGAGGTCTTTAAAATTCGGGGTTGAGTTCATTTCAACCCCATTTTTCTTCCATTTGAGTTGATGGGGAGCAGCTTTGAGGCGCCATTTTTGTCACTTGTTATGGGGTAAGTAATTTATGCTAGCTTTGAGTTGAATACAAGGTTTATACATGGATTTGGGCATGAAAATTGTAGAAAAACTTGGGGTTTGAGGGAAGACCTAGAAAATTAGTGTTCTTGAATTTGGATCACGATTTTGAGTATGGAAGAAATAGAAAATCATATATTTGAGTTCGTGAGTTCATGCGTAAACTTTATCTCTGAGAAATTTTGAATTCCGGGCACGTGGGCCCAAAGGCATTTTTTTCAACTTTTTGTTCAAGTTACAAATTGGGTTGTAAAGTTTAACTGAGCATATATTAATGGATTTGTATAATCATTGGCTAGTTTTGGAGCATTGTACGTTGGTGCAAGTCTTTGGAGGAATGTAGAATGCTGGTTATGAATCTTCGAAGAGAGGTGAGTCTCCTTTCTAACCTTATAAGAGGGAATTGTCCCCATAGGTGAAATAATTGTTTATGTGCTCCTATTTGCGAGGGCTACGTACGCGCTAGGTGACGAGAGTCCGTGCGTAGCTACTATTATGCTATTATTCGGGTAGTTAGGACCCAAAAGCATGTTATACTTGGATTATTTACGAACCCATTGACAACTTGAATTGCTTAAATCACATTGAAATTAGTAAGTGAATTTTAAAAAGGTATTAAATATCATTTTTCCTGAATTTTTTAAAAGAGAAATTTTTTATTTGGATAAATATTCCCTGGTAAGTTCTTAATTGACTGATTGAGCATGTATCTCTATGTGTAACTATTTCGCATGCATAATTCGTGAGAAGGGTATGTGTTTATTTATGGAACGGGCCGAACACCTTGGAAGATTAAATAGATGCATCTTTGGTTCAGGCCATTCGACCCTCGGCAGTGCACAGTTTACATTTCTGTTGGAGCTGACCGTCGACCTCAGCATGATTTGCGAATGATTTATGTATTGTTCTCCTGGGAATTATAAATATGGATATTGCCTTTCATGGCTCTATATAAATCGATAAGATAATGAAGAGTAAACCTAGAAAATCCTTGATTATTTGTTGAAGGTGTTTACATGTTTTCCCAGCATCGTGAATTAAAACTACTACATAAATCCATGATTTCCTCACATTTTAATATATTGCCAGTTGACCTCTAGTAAGAGTCAAAGTTTACATCTCTTCTCTGCTTCTTCGAGATTAGACGGGATACTCATTGAGTACACATTGATTACGTACTCATACTACACTTCTGTTCATTTTTGTTGCACAGGTATATGTACCTCTAGCAGTCTACTGGGCGTAGCAGCGTGGATGATTCTTGGACTTGGTGAGTTGCATTATTCGAGATGACCCGCAACTAGTGTAGTCCTTTCAGAATATTGTATTTATTTCCTGTCCACTGTATTTCGGACGGATGTTATATTTTATTTCCTATCATTAGATGTTCATGCACATGTGACACTGGGTTCTGGTAGAATTTTGGATTATTCAGTATTAAGTCCCTTATTGACTTTAAGTTCATTTTTGTAAAATCTTTATTGTTTAATACTCTTCGTATAAGAAAAATGTTTTCCGCAAGTACTAAAACTGGAATTTAATTATGCATTCTTGGTTGGCTTTCCTGACAGCGGTGTCCGACGCCACCATGACCCTTAGTGAATTTTGGGTCGTGACAACATGGTATCAGAGCAATAGGTTCCCGTCGGTCTCACGAGTCATGAGCAAGTCTAGTAGAGTCCTGCGGATCGGTACGGAGACGTCTGTACTTATCATCGGGAGGCTACAGGGCTGTTAGGAGTACTTCACTTCTTGATTTCCTTATCGTGCGGTTCAATTCCTTTGAGGCTTATGCCTTTGATTTCTTTCTACTCAATCTTACGCGAGCGCTTGTTGTAAATCGAAAATTGAAGGATTGTAATGGCACTACAAATGTGGTGCGGGATGATTCTCCCGGTATAGTTGATTGAGCTAATATAGTCGCCTTATGGAAGGATATTCTATTGTTCTGCTTAGTAACAGAACTTCTAAGAGCCTTGAGGCTAGACACAGGTTGCCACGATGCTTAAGAGCGATTATTCTGCAGTATTGTTGTGATGGTAGGATATTTGACCATCTATCGGGGTAGTGAATGACTTGAAGGGAGGTTTACTCAGTGTGTAATCAAGGGATTCAATATTTTATTCCCGGCGAGGGAAAGGCAATCGGAATAAGGATGGTTAGATGTGGGGTGGTGGAAGTAATGAGACTTGGTATTTGCAAGCGTGGTGGAGCTTTCTTCTATGATGGGGTGTCGTGGTCCTAATGGAACGTACTAAGTTTGTTGATGTTATAATCTGCCACAATTCGCCTTTATGGCAGGATATTATGAAATAGTATTGGAGATACGACTATCAAATATCGCATGGTGCGGTGGTTTAGGATCGAATCAGAATTTCTAATGTTGAGTGTTCAATAAAGATGACCTTTGGATAGGCTTAAAGTTAGTAGCAATTGTGGGTTCAAGTGCCACGAAGATAGAGTATATTTAAGGCGGCAAAGTATGAGGAAAGACATGTGGGGAGTGTCAGGCGGTGTTTAAAATTTCTAGAAGGTCAGCTATAAGAAGCGCAGGTCGATTGGTTGATTAAAGAATCAAGTTTGCTCGAATTGGGAGAGGGGCGAAGTTGCATATAGGCTTGGTAGTAGGATGACTGCGCACCTAAGGAGAGTTTGGAATGATCTGGGATTTTAGCTATGGGAAATTGAAGTCTGCGGGTTTAATTCGAAGCATGGGTTGTTATGTGGCAGGAGATTTGGTATAACGGAAAGGAGCTGCTTGAAATGAAGAAAGATGCAGCATAACTCAGAATTGGAAAGGTTTTGCCGCACATTTAATTGATGTCCACAAGGGGTAAATGGACTGGTACAGCTAGAGAGTGAGCTTGGACTCAGGATAGGTTATTAATGTCATAGTGATTGTATCCCGTGCAGCAGCATTGGAAGATGTCGGGAAGTGATTTCCGCAGGTAGGTTATTTCCTGTGAGCAGGGTAGCGGACGCGTGGTTGGCAAGGCTTCTGTGAAGAATTCTATTGGTTATACAGCGAAGAGATCGGTCTTGCGAATGGGGTTGATGATTCAGAGTATGAAATGGGGGTGTTACTGAGTGATTTCAAGAATTTTGACGATTGATTATGCCTGGTTATATCGATAAGAGATAAGGAATCCCGGTGAATTCCAGAGTTGTGAAATAATGGCTTCAAGCTAAGTGGGAGAGTCCCACCGCCTATGATTGGTTTGCATGGTTAACTACTCGTGAGGTTTCTGGTTATTAGCATATTGATGGGTTATTCCAGCTATGGGAAAAGACCATAAGTGGTAAAATGAGTAGATGAATTGTTGGAGACGTGCTATGGTTGGCCTTATTGCCTCATGTTCGAACTTGGGAAAAGATTCAGGATTTATGCCTTGTATAGATGCAGGTTTCAGAGGAAGCAGTTTTGCCGAGTGCTTCGTCGAGAGGGTATTCGTGTGTTATAAGATTTATGGGGCGGATTATATTTGGGATCTAGTCAGAGCAGGTAGCTCTCAGTGATGGTCCTAGTAAATTCAGGAGTTAAAGTGTGATGCCTATCAATTTCGAGCCAATGGGTACGGCTAAGAATCAAGCTTGGAAAATAGCTTATGAGAAGAAGCACAGAATGTTCCGAAATGTTTTGGCTTGTGATGTAGAAGTTGGGAGATATGGAATGGTTCGTAGAATTTGAGATAGCATGGTCTCTGATTCAAGGTCACTCAGGGTGAGTGTAGATGGAGTATGTTATGTGTTGAATAGAGTTAGTATCATTTCTAAGGCAAGCAAGGAGAAATTGGAAGAAGGTAGATTGATTAGCCATAGTTGAATTGGCACATTGGGGACAGTGATCAATTCATTCCACGTGATCAAGTTATGTGTTTGATTTGTGGCAGTGCATGTGAGGCTTGTCGGCCGCTGTAATTGATGTTATTCGGAAGCATTCTTCTGTTGTGGCTTGTTAAGTGGAAGCATATTCCGGAAGGGCTATGGTGGCTTGGACCACTACTTAGAGATTTGCATATCCTACAGTTATGGGAATTTACCTGTATGTTGCTATAATTCTCCTAATGTGAGTTAAGTGAAAATTTCTTATGTGATGAAGTGTTAAAATATTAATGGCTTCGGAGTTACGATGAGGATCGTGTTCTATCGTATGTTGGCACGTTGGGTGCAGTGAGCAGCATGGAAATTCGAAGTGAGGATCGAGGTTGCAGTTTGGTGCTGGTAAGGATGTCACGAGCTCGGATAAGAAAGAAAAGGGTGGAATCTTAAAGTAAATTGGTATTGTATTCAGCGTCACCTGAGATCGATGTGTTGTAAAAGAGGCTTTGCATCCTGGTTAAGGATTCTTGATCGCTTTTTAGTGTTAGTATGACCGATGGTTTAGATGTGCGGACCCGTTATTTATTTTGGAAGATTGTTGGAGCGTGTCCCATGGGAAGATTGTATAAGTGTGACATGTAGTCACTTGATCGACTAAAGATTTAAACCAAGTATGAGGATTGTGGTAATATCATTAATTTGAGAATTATGCCTGGAGGGCACTTTGTTTATTGGGTTGTGAACTGAGGAGGTTGCTCCGGTTATGATGGTTGTTCTCATGTGTTACGAGGAAAGGGGAGTTACTATGGACCATTGAAAGGTTATTAGCCCAGTTGGTGCAATCAGAAATCGGCTTGAGAATCAGTGGATTGATTTAGATGTTAATAGGGATTTATATCAGGCCAGTTGTGTTCATCTTAGTGAGCGTATCTTATAGAAGAAACGATCGGGGTGTTATTTTGTCGTCAGCTATTCCAAGTAATGATGTATTGCGTCGTATGAGTTGTGAGACGGCTTGGTAAATTTCTTATGTGTTGAGGTTCCGCGTGGCGATGATGTTAGGTGAGCACAATGGCTTTTGAGATCCAAATCTTGTATCGCATCTCAGTTGTGCTTGAGTTTTGTAGCCTATAGCGCTATGTGTTTCCTCAGGGATGACATTATGCGCTTAGCATGCTTGCAATCGAAATTCGATATTTTTATTGTAATGAGCAGATTTAGCTCAAAGTGCAATCTCCTTATGTGAGATCTATGTGTGGATCCGGTGGCATTCCACCATGGGTATGTTATTTAGATCGGATTGCGCACTGCAACAGTGTGATATCGGGTCCAGTTTTCTGTATGCTATTTTTGTGTGTCTCGCTTCCTATCTTCTAAGGAAAGTCCGTATTAGTGCGGGGGTTATGTAATTCCAGGGTTCGATTTCCTTTTCGTATTGTGTTCGAATTGGTGGTCTATTGGCACATTGTGGCACCATATGAGACTGTTGATTGCATTCGGAGTGGCTTATTGCCTGAGCAGTTCTTACTGGGTGAGACGAGATTATTAGATTTAGGATCAGTGCAATCTCATTATATGAAGTATATTAGGGAGTAGAGATCATTATTTGGTTCAGAATGTGGTAATGTTTCTCGTCAGAAGTATGACTCAATGATTGGTTAACTCGGCAGTTAATTATGAATTTTGGCACATCTCATCCGTCGTAGCAGTATTGTAAGAGTTAGAGTAAGACTCGTGCGAGTCATGAGGTGCAATGGGAGCATCTGATTCGTTGAATTTTGGCTAAGTTGATCAGAAAAAATTATTGTGGTCTTGTGGATTAAGTGTTGCAAAGTAAGAATCCAGCAAAGTTATGCGGTCATGTTTCAGTACAGCGTGTAATGATTGATATAGTGATCGTATGTTGGAGACCAGCCTGGCATGGAATTCCGGATGTTGGCAGTGGGCTCTAGGGCTTATTTGGTTGAATAAAAGGGAATAAATTTAGAATTTATCGAGCTAATGTGCTCAACTAAGTTGTGGTAGTACGGGAAGGTGCATGAGGTGCTAAACAGTGATTTCAGACTACTTGAGTATAGTTCTCAGCACGTTCGAGGACGAACGTATGTTTAAGTGGGAGAGAATGTAACAACACGACCGATCGTTTTGAGCCTTAGCACGTCGTTCAACAGTCTGAGGCCACGAGCAGCTTCATTTCAGGTGTTATGACTTGTACGCATGGTCGGAATTGAATTTTGGGAAGATCAGAGTTAATTTGGGAAAAGAATTCTCATTTCGGAAGCTTAAAGGTTCCGGCAGGTTTGTGTGATGATTTCGTACTTGGGCGTATGCCCGGATCGGGTTTTGAATGACCCAGGAGCATTTTGGCGCCTATTGTGGAAGTTGGCATTATGGAGGGAATTTCATAAGTTTGGCTTGAAGTCCATTTCAGTGTTATCGACGTCCGTTTGGAATTCCGAGACTGGGAGTAGCTCCGTATGGTGATTCTAGAGTTGGGAGCGCGATCGGAAGTGAATTCGAAGTTGAAGCCATTTGGCTAAAGATAAAAATTTGAAGGTTTTTGAGAAGTTTGACTGAAAATGGACTTTTTGATATCGGGGTCGGAATCCGATTCTGGAAGTTGGAGTAGGTCTGTAATGTCAAATATGACTTGTGTACAAAATTTGAGGTCAATCGGACATTATTTGATAAGCTTAAACATCAGAAGTAGAAGTTGGAAAGTTCAAAGTTCATAAAGCTTGAATCGGGGTGAAATTCGTGGTTTTAGCATTGTTTGATATGATTTGATGCTTCAAGCAAGTCCATAACGTGTTTTGGGATTGGTTGGTAGGTTTGGTTGAGGTCCCAGGGGCCTCGGGTGGATTCAAGGTGGTTAGCGGATCGATTTTGGAGTTGAAGAAAAGCTGAAGCAGCTGGTATCTGGTATTTCTGCACCTGCAAAGTTTTGACCGTAGGTGCGGAGCTGTAGAAGCAGCCACGAAGACCACAGATGTGGATTTTAGTGAGGAAAGCTGGGATCGCAGGTGCGGTCAGGGAGGCGCATATGCGGGATCGCACCTGCGGAAAAGGAAGCGTAGAAACGGAAGATGGGCGGCTTGGGAAGGAGCCACAAAAGCGGCATTTTGACCGCATAAGCAAAAATAATTCAGCAGAAGCGGAAATGTCTGGAGCAGTGAGGTCTTTAAAATTCGGGGTTGAGTTCATTTCAACCCTATTTTTCTTTCATTTGAGTTGATGGGGAGCAACTTTGAGGCGCCATTTTCGTCACTTGTTATGGGGTAAGTAATTTATGCTAGCTTTGAGTTAAGTACAAGGTTTATATATGGATTTGGGCATGATAATTGTAGAAAAACTTGAGGTTTGAGGGAAGACCTAGAAAATTAGTGTTCTTGAATTTTGATCACGATTTTGAGTATGGAAGTAAGAAAAAACCATATATTTGAGTTCGTGAGTTCATGGGTAAACTTTATCTCCGAGAAATTTTGGATTCCAGGCACGTGAGCCCAAGGGTATTTTTGTCAGCTTTTCGTTCGGGGTGAGGAATTGTTACAAATTGGGTAGTAACGTTTAACTGAGCATATATTAATGGATTTGTATAATCATCGGCTTGTTTTTTAGCATTGTGCATTGGTGCAAGTCTTCGGAGGAATGTAGAATGCTGGTTATGGATCTTCGGTTCAAGGTGAGTCTCTTTTCTAACCTTGTAAGAGGGAATTGTCCCCATAGGTGAAATAATTATTTATGTGCTCCTATTTGCGGTGGCTATGTACGCGCTAAGTGACGAGAGTCCGTGCGTAGCTACTATTATGCTATTATCCGGGTAGTTAGGACCCAAAAACATGTTGTACTTGTATTATTTATGAACCCATTGATAACTTGAATTGCTTAAATCACATTGAAATTAGTAATTGAATTTTAAAAAGGTATTAAATATCATTTTTCCTGAATTTTTTAAAAGAGAAATTTTTTATTTGGATAAATATTCCGCGGTAAGTTCTTAATTCACTGATTGAGCATGTATATCTATGTGTACCTGTGTCGCATGCATAATTCATGAGCAGGGTATGTGTTTATTTATGGAACGGGCTGAACGCCTTGGCAGATTAAATAGATGCACCTATGGTTCGAGCCGTTCGACCCTCGGCAGTGCACAGTTTACATTTCTGTTGGAGCGGACTGTCGACCTCGGCATGATTTGCGCATGATTTATATATTGTTCTCCTGAGAATTATAAATGTGGATATTGCCTTTCATGGCTCTATATATATCAATAAGATAATGAAGAGTAAACCTAGAAAATCCTTGATTTTTTGTTGAAGGTATTTACCTGTTTTCCCAGCTTCGTGAATTAGAACTACTACATAAATCCATGATTTCCTCACATTTTCGTATATTGCTAGTTGACCTCTAGTAAGAGTCAAAGTTTACCATCTCATCTCAACTTTTTCGAGATTAGACGGGATACTCATTGAGTACACGTTGATTACGTACTCATACTACACTTCTGTGCATTTTTGTTGCACAGGTATATGTACCTCTAGCAGTCTACTAGGCGTAGCAGCGCGGATGATTCTTGGACTTGGTGAGTTGCATTATTCAAGATGACTCGCAACTAGTGTAGTCCTTTTAGCATATTGTATTTATTTCCTATCCATTGTATTTCAGACGAATGTTGTATTTTATTTCCTATCAGTAGATGCTCATGCACTTGTGACACTGGGTTCTGTGAGAATTTTGGATTATTCAGTATTAAGTCCCTTATTGACTTTAAGTTCATTTTTGTAAAATTATTGTTTAATACTCTTCGTATAGGAAAAATGTTTTCCGTAATTACTAAAACTGGAATTTAATTATGCATTCTTGGTTAGCTTGCCTGACAGCAGTGTCAGGCGCCACCATGACCCTTAGTGGATTTTGGGTCGTGACATGCAGCAATAAAGCATATGCATTATGAGTTATCGAGTGTGTTTTTATCTATGGCTTCGAGCGAAGTGGGGGAGTCTGCTATTGATTAGTTGATTACAAGGTTATGTGTTGTGTTGGTCCTAGTTCGAGGCGTTTGGGTGAATCTGCTATGGCCTACGGAGATTGAGATCGAGGATGGCTGGTGTAAAGGAAAATTCTTAACAAAGGATATAGTATGCTTCATAGGTGTGTGAGAATCACGGGATGTCTTGAGTTGTTGTTGGTAAAGGATGCTCGGTGCATAGAGTAGGAAGTTGCTTGGTTGTACTGGAATGAGGTTACATTATGCAGTGTCATAGTGCTAATGAGGCATAGGTTGTTCGATTCGTTTGACTAGGCTAATTGCGGTTTCAGTAGAGTGGATGACTCTCAGGAATGGTCCTAATGGGTTCAAGATTTTCCAGTAATAATTGGAGATTTTCAAGTGTATAATTAGGCTAGAAACTGAGGTTTGCATTAGAGGGTGCCAAGACTTATGTCATTTCTATATCAATTATGGGATTCTATATATCAGTATTAGGAAGTTAATGGTTCAAAATTCGCAGGAAGTCCCTTTGGGGTAGGTATTTTGAACGTGGTGCTTTTGGAAAATTTTAAGAGAGTACCCAGTGGCTTATGAGCCTTAGACAGTGTTGTTTTATGCTTGGGTCTCGTGTGGTAAGTCTGGGTTGAGGAATTACGGTGCTACAGCAAGAGAGAATATCAAGTGGAAGGTAAATCAGAAGGAAACCCGGATAGATGGGGTAGCTTGATATTGGGTCGGATCGGTATGGTAAAGATATCATTAGCTCTTTTGATGCCTATGAGGTAATGAGTTATACAGGCATTTCGTGGCAATGCTCTTGGGTTTTAGTGGCATGCGTAGCGTGGTTAAGTTAAAAAGATTCAATCCTGACGGTATAGTATTGTGCGAGTGTGATTCGGAGAGTTTTTGATGGTTTCTACCACGGTTAGAGATGCGTATTTTCCGCGAGTGTGAGAAGCATAGGATGTGTAGTGATTTTATTCTTGATGGGATCAATGGAAGTTCTTGGCTAGATGGGTTCTGTTCAGTTCTAAATGGAAGGTCATAAAACTCTTAGGAAGCGGGTAGTTTCAGACAATTAGAAAAATGAGCTTCGGGTAATTAGAGAAAGGGTCTTCGGATGATTAAGGAAATGTTATTGTTAATTTGGGGTGATTTTAAGAGGGTATATGTTTCAGAAAAAGAAACGTGATTGAGTTTATGGTACTTTGGTAGTATTGCGACACTTTCTTGTTAGATCGACTGCTGATATTCGAGTTTGTTTGGTGACATAGAGGAATTTTAGAGTATCTCTCATGGAATGATTGGGTATTTGAGGTGTGGTATGCATTCGGACAACGGAGTTGGGATTAGGTATGGTGATTCGTGTGTTTATGGAGTTGGAGACTGGGAGTTCTCCTGTTCAGGCTATGTTGTGGTTGTGGGTCGCGTGTATCGACATTGTTCAGTGACTAGCAGGGTTCGGAGACCCGAACTGATCTTTTGTTGCTTGGTATGTTAGATTTTAGACGTGATATTGGGTTCGGACTGGTTGTCTTCATGTTGTGTCATTCTGGACCATTGCGCTAAGACGGCATTGTTGGCTATGCCAGAAATGCCACGGATTGAGTGGCGAGGTTTGACGGATTTTGTCTTAGTAGAGTGGTTTTATAATTTTAAGACCAAACAGATGGCTGGGAGGGATTGTCTTTCTTATTTGGGCTTTCGTGATGGATGTCAGGTTAGAGGCTTCTACCATTGATGCAGTTTTGGTGGTGAGGGACTTTTTAGATGTGTTTCTTGTGGTCGGGCATGTCACCGAGCAAGGTTGTTGATTTCGGCACTGATTTGATGTCGTTCACCGTATTGTATGGAACCGACAAAGTTATAGGAGTGGAAGGAGCAGCATCAAGTTTCCTTGATAAGGAGTTCATTGGCAGACCAATGTGGATGCGTGTTTTTACTTGAGTCAGCTTGGTTGGCTCCGAATTGCATTGTTAAGGGATGTGTTGATTTGAATATTATTGCGCTTATTAGTAATCTGGGGAGATTTGTGAGTTACCTTTCCGTTTTGTGAGGTGTTAGGATTTGTTGGTTATTGGCACATGTGGTGCGGTGTTATTGGGGTCTCTTAGTAGAATTCGAGCAGGAGGAGTATTAGGTATTGCTTGGCAGATGCCGCATCGGTTATGCCCTTTCGGGTTGTTCGGTGTTTTGTATTTCTTTAGCGTGTTTATGATTATTTACTTTGGTTCTAGACATCAATTGCATGTGCTCGTCATTTTCGAGCAGAGTGACTTGGGGTTTTTCATGTGAAGCGGTGTTTGGATAGGGTCGCGCATTGTAGCGAAGTTATGTGGAGGTATGACCTTGTGGGTTAGATTCGTGCATCTTGTTTCTATGATGTGAGACAGGTATTCAGGCTTGTGTTGTGGTGGTACTGGTGAGCTTGCGGTACAGCTCATCCATTTGAGTCATTTTTCTTGATTTCAGTATTTTCGAACTGTTGCTTATTGGTGTGTAGATTTAACAAGTTGTGGCTCTATCTTGTATTGGTGTGTCAGATCACCAAGGTAGGGTGTTGGATTAGATGAGTTCATTGGGATCTTTAATGAATACGAACGGATTCGATTTCAGCATGTTGGAAGGATAATATCGAGGTTCGGCTCAGAAACTTGCTACGGTCTTTGCTAAAGGAGAAATGGATTCATGAATGGTTGATCTGAGAAATGGTTACATTTTGTTGCATGTTCCATTTATCATTGGTAGTATATGAAAGTGTTGGAATGAGACTTTAGTTGATAATAGGTTTTCTACTAGTATTCGGTTGTTGTGGGCAACTGTTGTGAATAGAAGTTATCACTACAAGCATTTGAGTTATGTGGTTTATCATGTAATTACACCTAAGGTTGCAAGTATGGGTTATTACATCTGGTTCAGGCTTATTCTGAATATAGATGTGAGATTATGATCTTGTGGATGATTTCGGAATTGAAAATGTGGTTCTAAGGTTTAAGGGATAGGTTGGATTGTGAAGTTTTAGTTGCATTTTGTTATCGGACCTATATGAGATAGGGTGATGTGGGACCACCCCCGAGTATAAGCATGGTAAGGTTATTCAGCGATTGGTTGGCTTTTGGAACAACTCTGGGCACGTTCAAGGACGAATGTATGTTTAAGTGGGGAGGATATAACGACCCAATCAGCTGTTTTGAGCTTTTGCACTTGGCTCGCCAGTTCTCGGACATGACTTGCCCCTTGTGATGTATTATGATTTATGTAAATCGTTGGTTTTGGTTTTCAGAATAATTGGAATGAATTTGGAAGAAACAGTTCTCAGTTCAACCTTAAAATTTGAAAGGTTTGACCAAGATTTGACTTGTTTGTATATGATCTTGGATCAGAATTGTTATAATTTGGTTGGCTCCAATGGGTGATTTGGGACATAGGAGCATGATCGGAATGCATTTCGGAAGTCCGTGGAAGGTTTAGGCTTGAATTGGCGAAATTGATGTTTTGGCATTTTTCGATTGATAGGTGAGATTTTGATATAGGGGTCAGAGTGGATTTCCAGAAGTTGCAATAGTTTCGTTGTGTCATTTGGGATGTGTGTACAAAATTTCATGTCATTCGGACGTGATGTGGTTCGATTTTTTATCGAAAGCGTAATTTAGAAAGTTTTGGAAATCTTATGCTTGAATCCTATGCGAATTTAGTGTTTTGATGTTTTTTTAGCATTCTGAAGGTGGGAACAAGTTTGAATGAGGTTTTGGGATATGTTGGCATATTTGAGTGAGGTCCCGAGGGCCTCAGGTGAGTTTTGGGCGGTCAATCAGTCCATTTCATGAAGTTTGGAATTGCAGAAATATGTTGTTCAGCGTTGCAGACTTTTGACCTTCGCGTTCATGAGAGGGGAGCTGCGATCGCAAAGGATTAGCTGGAGAAGGCTGAGGATTTGGTCTTCGTGTTCGCGAAGGGCTAGGAAGTTATTCATCACATTCGCGAGGTATGTTCTACGTTCACGTAGAGGAAGAGTGGTCAGTCGGGGTCTGAGGCATTTTATTCATCGCGTTCATGATTGGAGTAACGCGATTGTGAAGGCCTGTCTGAGTAAAGCATCACGTTCGCGAAGGAGGAAATTTTGTTTTTCAAGAACGCGAGGCTTTGGCCGCGTTCGCGAAGAAGAATTTCTATGCCTAGGCAGAATGATTTAAAAGGGCTATTATGTGATTTTGAGGCTAAGAACCTCCATTGTTGGGCTATTTTGAAGCTTGGGAGAGCTAATTGTAGAGGCAATTCAAGAGGATTTCATGGAGGTAGGATTTTTGGACCCTAAACTTGTTTTGATGATGAATTTTATCATTATAAGCTTGAAATCCATGGAAAAATCAATAGCAAAAATGGGTAATTAGGGCTTGACTTTGGAGAGTGTAAATTGGGAATTTGAAGGGGCAATTGAGGTCCGATTTTGATGTTCTTGGTATGTATGGACTCGAGTGAGGACGAGGATTCTATTAGTGCGACTTTTGTCAGATTTCGAGACGTGGGCCTGAGGGCCGGGTTTGAGCAATTTCGGGATTTTTTATGTGAATTGGATATTTCGAGTGGGCTTCGTTCCTTTAGCATATTTTAATGATTATGTACTGATTGTGGCTAGATTTAGAGCATCCAGAGGTCGATTCATGTAGGCTAGAGCTGGGACTGGATCGAGGTGAGTAATAGTTGTGGTTTGAAACCCCGGATTGCACATTGTAGTGCTATATTGAGGCGAGGCACATGCTTGATGACGAGCGTGGGGTCGTGCACTATTGGGATTGTGACTTGGTCCGTCCTGATTGATGATTTTACTGCGTATTTGATTGAAAACTATTTGCTATCATCATTATTTGGGCTGAATGCCATATTTTGGGCCTAGTGCCAACTATTTGAAACCATCGAGGCTTTTTATTGATATTTCCTCATTGTTTTGACTTATTACTTGAACTCAGTCATGTTATTTTCCACTATTTTAATTTTCAGCCATGTTTACTCAGTTTTAAGACTTAAATTATACTTTAAATGATGTTTTGGTTGAGAAACACTGTTTTACTATTGCCCGGGGGGCTTGTGAAGATTTTTGACTGAGTAAGGCCGGGGGCCTATGTTATGAGCAAACACAAATACTGATTTGAGGTCGAGTGCCTGAGATATGTACGCCATAAGGTGTCTTGATTGATATGAGGCCGAGGGCCTAGTTTTGATGCCACAAGATGGTTTGTTATTGCGCTTGGGCCGCAAGGGCCCCCTACAGCAGTCTCCACACCCTCAGTGAATGCGAGTACCCATTTTGATGTGAGATATAAGCCGAGGGGCTGGTATTGTTCTATGTGATTGCCTGAGGGGCTGGTATTGTTCTGAGATATGTGCCCGAGTGGTGGATTTGTTGACATTGTGCCCGAGGGGTGAACCTTATGTGTTTCTCCTTCGCATTTGCTTGTCATTTACCTCTTTGATTGTGTATGGTTACTCTATATTCATTTGCGTAACTTTTGAAAAAGTCATTTTCAAAGAAGTTTAAACTGAGCTAAGATGTTTTAAGGGATTTTACAGCTTTATTGCTTTCGTACGAGTTTTTGAATTGCTTCTATATAGCATTTTGATGCTCGTTTCATGATTTCTTACCATTCAGACTTTAGTTAAGATTATTACTCACTGAGTTAGAGTACTCACTTTACTCCATGCACCTTGTGTGCACATTCAAGTATTTCTACACCCTGTAACAGGTTTTGGTTGATCGGAGACAGAGTCATCGGAGTATAGCAAGGTAGTTGCTGGCGTTCGTAGCATTGCTTTGTGACACCCTGATGTTGGGCTGTATTCATTTCTGCACTTGTTTTATTTTGCTAAGTTCATACTTGTTGGGGATTTATCCTTAAAAATGACTTAAATTGATTTATTTAACTATTAAAACTAAAGTTTGGGATTTTGTCGGCTAGCCTTGTCTTTACGAGAGGCACCATCATGACCGGGTCCGGTTTGGGGTCGTGAAATCCATCCCACGTGTTAGATTTTGGTATTGTCCAGTTGGACAAGGACTTGTATTATGAGGAGGAGCCGGTAGCTATTCTAGACCGACAGGTTCATCAGTTTAGATCGAAGAGTTTTTCTTCTGTTTGTGTACAGTGGAGAGGTCAGCCTGCTGAGGCATCGACCTGGCAGTCCAAGTTCAATATCCGGAGCCGTTATCCCCATCATTTCCTCAACTTAGGTACTTCCTTCTTATGTCCGTTCGAGGACGAACGACTGTTTTAGAGGTAGAGAATGTGATGACCTTTTGGGTCATCACTTATTTTTAAAATGAACTCTGTATTCTGAGGCCTTAAGAACCTCTTTCAGCATCACCACGATTTGTGTGCGCAATCTAGGCACGTAGCCGGAAAGCTATTATGTGAAAATCTGTGAAAAATATTGAAATTTTGACTTAAAATGCATTTAGGTTGACTTCGGTTAACATTTTGGCTAAATGGACTCGGATATGTGATTTCATTGTCCCGAAGGGTCTGCGGAAAAATATGGGACTTGGACGTATGTCCGAAATTGAATTCCGAGGTCCCGAGCCCGAGAAATGAATTTTTAAAGAAAATTATTTTCTGGAAATTTTTATGAGTTTTTGAAATGAAATGCATTTAGAATTTGATTGTATCGGACCCGTATTCTGGTTCCGGACCCCGATATAGTTCTTATATGTTAAATAAGACGAGTCTGTGAAATTTTGTAAGAAACGGAAGTTGTTTGAGGTGATTCGGACCCGTAGTTGTGAAAATTCCTACGTTGAAAATTTTGAGTTTTTTCTTAGATTTCTATGCTAAATTCGTTGGGTAAGAGGTTGTTTTGGCAATTTGATCTCACAGATGAGTTCATATGATGTTTTTAGTTAGTGCATATGTTTGGTTTGGAGCCTCGAAGACTCGACTGAGTTTCAGATGTGTTTTGAAGAGTTTTCACTTGGAAAAAGTTGAAGGTTTTTGTTGCTCTCAGTGCATAGAGATTTTGTGCTTCGCGTTTGCTTGGTCCCACTCGCGAACGCGTAAGGCAATTTCTGTAGGTGCCAGTTTACTCTTCGCGAACTTAGAGCTTGGGACGCGAACGCGAGGCTATGGGGGGGGGGTACCCTTCGTGAACGCGTAGGCTAATGGCCTGGGGGGAGGGGTTCACATTTTTGTTCTACGTGAGCGCGGCCACTGGCCCGCGAACGCGAAGTCTCGACGAGTCAAAGCTCTACTAACGCAAAGGTCACCCAATCTTGAATCATCACGAACGTGATAGGCCTATCGCAAACGCGATGAAGGCCTATCCAGCGATTTTAAAACAGAAGCCAAAACGGGACTTAACCAAAACTTTATAAATTCTTCTTCCAAACTCCAAATAGGGCAATTTGTTAAAGAGAATTTCACCACAAATCCATAGGTATGTTATCTTAGACTCATTTTTTTCAATTTGCATTAACACCCATTAGATTTCTAGGCTTAAATCATGTTCTTAAGGGTTGAAAATTAGGGATTTGGGTAGAGTTAGGGCTTTTGCATATTTGGGATTTAGACCTCGTTTTGTGGTCGAATTTTGGCATCTAATCCTTTCAAAACTAGAGGTGCTCTCGGTATCTAGTCTACACGGGAGTTATAAGTCTATACCTTCTTATCATTGTCTTCGATTTTTTTTCTCCTGACTCGATCCTCTTAGTGAGCTCTTCGAGCATTTCATAGTCGTGGGGTCCGTCCCCAAGCCGCTTCATCTGGTCTATCTAGCGACGGTTCAATACGTCGAGAGTTTGCCAATTCGTCGGTATTTGGAGTTTTATTCTGACTTTGAAGTTGAGAGATGGCGATTTGCTGAGCCTGTAGCATTTCGAATATCACTTGGAGGCTGACCCCCCCATCTCCTATTCCTGGTGTTCCTTGGCCCCTAGTCGGCCTTCCTTGTGTACACTTCCTTCGGGTCTGCGCCTAAGTTAGTATTTATAGCAATGTGTGAACTAATATCAACTGGTTCTATGTTTGTTGCTTCCCCAGGGTTTATCGATGATACACCGGCCCCTAAATTATTGTTTTTACCAAGACCTTCGTTGTCATGAATAGGTGCATTTTGTGAGCTAGACATGTTTTAGCCTGAGAATCAAAAACTTCTTGACATGAAAAAGTATAAAAATAACATGTGTTATGAGAATCAGTAAAGAAACAATCACTATTATCTATAGCCCCACGGTGGACGCCAAACTGTTTACCTCAAAAATACGAGTAGTAATTAAATTTAATTTTTGGTTTTAAAGATACATGATTAGATTCAATACCAATTAATAATCAAGAAATGTGAATTAGAAATGAAAGAAATAAGTGAATTAAACCAATGTAACTCATCAGAGTGACCTCAAGCTTAATGACCTCGAGGTGAGTTTAGAACAGTAAGAACAATTAAGCAAGAAAAAGTAAAGTAAGAACAATAGATCTAAAGGACAATTCTGATTAACAGTAGGCAAAAAGTAGAGAGTATATTCTTTGCCAGTGATTAGACAGATCTTACAAATGATTGGGGTCCCCTTTATATAATAGAGGAATCCTAAATAAGGTATATTTTAATTTATAGTAAGGAATATTCTCGATACAACTGTTTAACTGCCTATTATGGAATCGTACAATCCTATTCCGGGATTTGCGCCATGATTTTGGGGACATGGTAGGAATCTAGCTTATTCTGTTGTAAATTCATAACGGTACTATTTCGAGGTCGAGCATACTCACCCTTGGTACTCCTCCTACTCCTATCTCTCAAGCACTGCACTCCATCTTCGAGCTCGAATTTGGTCCACCGAGCTCGAATCGAACTTGCTTGAACTTGGGCCTAGGATGGACCCTCGAGCCTATAAATCGGAGGCATATGATTTTGACCGTATACACAACGCAAAGGAAAAGAATACTCAATCATATATCACAAACAGTAAAACGTGGGAAAATGCAAAATTTGATCACAGAAATTATAAAACATACAAAAGGTTTAATTGAGTGTTTGGTAATATTTCAAACTCTTCCGCTGAATTCTTATACTTTTGGGACTCCGTCTGTATTACTTTGTATGAATCTTTGTACCCTTCGAGTCAGTTATTATAAGTTGCATTGTTTTCATGCGCTAACTTTTAAAGTTTTTAAAGGCGGATCCAGAATTTAAACCTTATGGGTTTAACTTTTAAAGTTTTTAGTATAGAACCCATTATATTTTTAAATTTATAGGTTCATATCCATCTTTTTTGCAATTTTGATAAACATTTTTACTCCGCTTCAAAAATTATGGATTCAATTGAACCCGTCGATAATACGCTAGATCCGTCCCTGATTTCAAATATTGATAAAATTTTACAAATCCCGAATATTGAAAAGTGAAAATATTCACATAAATTGTAACAGATGGAGTAGTTGAAGTTAAATACTAAACAATCAAAGGTTAGGTAGTGGGACCAACAATTAGTAAGCCAATAGATGAAGAGACTGTTTGGTTAGCTTTGCTGAGGCCAAAAGTTCTTTTTTGTGTTTCGAGATATTTGGCCAAAATAAAAAAGTGATTTTGGTTAGCAGCAGAAGCAATTTTTCTGCTTTTAGGGAGAAACTACAAACTCTAGCTTTTACCAAGAAGCAGAAATTATTTTATTCAAGACAAAAATAAACTTACAATAAATTCATATTTTGCAAGTTATCCCTCATTAGTTCGACTTTTTTCCTTTCCTTTTCTTTTTAATTTCTGTCATACCCATCTTCCCTTTTTTATTTCAGTCATATTTTTATTCTTTTTCTCCTATTCCTCTTTGGAATAGTCTCAAAAGAGAAGATTTTTAATTTATACTAAATGATTTATTTTGATATATTTATGTGACGACCCGACCCATCGTCTCATGTGTTATTGCTCAGTTTCCCCCATTTCATGCTTCTTCATATTTTATTATTGGTATGTGGTGTGTTAGAGTTGATTTGGATTGGTTTTGATAAGAAATGAGACACTTAGTCTCTTTAAGGGAGGCTTAAGTTAGAAAAGTCAACCGGACGTTGACTTATGAATCGGATGTAATTTTTGGTGATTCGGTTAGCTTCGGGGGATGATTTGTGACTTAGGAGTGCGATCGGAATTGATTTTGGAGGTCCGGTGTAGAATTAGGCTTGAATTGGCGAGTTAGTATTTTTGGCGAAATCCGGTTGATAGGTGAGATTTTGATCCGAGGGTCGGAATAAAATTTCCAAATTTGCAATAGCTCCGTTAGGTGATTTTGGTTATGTCTGTAAATTTTCAGGTCATTCGGACATCGTTTGGTCGGGTTTTGATCGAAAGTGCATTTCGAAAGTTTTTGAAGAACTTAGGCTTGAATCTGATGTGATTGTACGATTTTAGCGTTGTTTGATGTATGTTGATGATTGGAACAAGTTGAATGATGCTATGGGATATGTCTATGCTTCTAGTTGAGGTCCCGGGGGCCTCGGGGTGAGTTCAAGTGATTAAACGGAAAGTTTTTGGAGTTTAATTGCAGGTTCAAGTTGCTGGTATCTGTTGGTTTCGCGCTTGCGGTTGTGGGACCGCAGCTGCGGTCTCGCTGAAGCGGTTTGAGGGTCGCGAAAGCGGAAAAACTTGGCCCTTGCCAGGTTCCGCAAAAGTGGGATTAGGATATCATAAGCGGTCCCGCAGATGCGATTGGGGACCGCAGAAGCGGAAAATGGCCTTAAGTAAAAAGTTCGCAAAAGCGGACTTGACCGCATAAGCGTAAGTCGCAAAAGCGGTATTTGATCCGCTGAAGCGGATATAACTGGAAGTTAAGTGGGATTTATCTTCTTTGCGAATTTT
This sequence comes from Nicotiana glauca, assembly GCA_026770625.1. Lineage (NCBI taxonomy): Eukaryota > Viridiplantae > Streptophyta > Magnoliopsida > Solanales > Solanaceae > Nicotiana > Nicotiana glauca. The sequence goes on along the minus strand of MU702614.1, from coordinate 11,211 downwards.
TGGAAAGAGTAACATTTTGGACTCCAAACCTAGAGAACCTTGAGGCGATTTTGAAGGGAGTTTTGAGGGCTTTCATCAGGTATGGATTCTTGGACTTAGCATACATTACTGTGGTGTAAAATCATGGATTAACACTGAAAACCCAAGGAATTAAAGGTTAAGAATGGAGGTTAGTGCTTGAAACTTAAGAGAGTTAAACTAGGGATTTGAGGGGTCAAATGGACTCTGATTTTGATAAATTTGATATGTATAGACTCGTAGCGAGATGAGGAATCCGGTGATGTGAAATTCATAATTTTCTGAGAAGTGGGCCCGGGGCTAGGGTTTTGCTAGTTTCGAGATTTTTGCTATATTTTGATTATTTTCGATTGGGTATCGTTCCCTTGGCATAGTGTGATGTATTCGCTCTGCTTTTAGTTAGATTCGACACACGAGGAGGCCAAATTGAGGGGCCAGGGCGTCGCGAGCTTGAGATTTCGCCGGTTCGAGGTGAGTAATACTTTTAAATGATATTCTGAGGGTTTGAAACCCCGGATTTGCACATCATAGTGCTGTATTGAGGTGACTTGCACGCCGGATAGCGAGCGTGGGGTAGAGCACTATTGGGGATTGTGACTTGGTCAATCCCGATTGATGAAATTACTACGTTTTTGACTGAAACTACTTGTTATCATCATGATTTGGGCTGATTGCCATGTTTTGGGCTTCGTGTCGATTATTTGAATCCTTTAGGGATTATTATCACTGTTTCCATGATACTTAGCATGTTAAATGATTCCAGTCCTGAGTTAAACATTGTTTTCAAATGTCTAGTCATACTTCTAAGGTTTTAAAAAAAACTTAAACTATATATTTAACGTTTGGAGCTGAGAACTATTACTTGACATCGCCCTAGTGGCTCACATGCATATTCTGGACTTAGGATGGATCGGGCTGCACGCCGCAGCAGTGTGATATTGATATTGCGCTTGGGCTGTAGGAGCCCTTCCGGAGTCTGAACCCCCACAGTGAGCGCGGGTACCCAAACGGATCGGGTTGCGCGCCGCAGCGGTCATGTGCATTGCATTGCATTCACGCATTGGTTCCTGTTTGTACTATGTGTCATGACATTCTGCACTCTCATTTCATTGACATCCATGCTACTATGTGCATTGCTTACCAGATACCCTGGTTTTATTTGTTGGTGGAGTGTTGTGCCCGAGGGGCTGACTTATATGCTGACCTGCACTATCTGATATCGCATTCATATGCCTTACTGTTAGAAAAGGATATTTTTAAAAGAGGTTTTTTTTTCTAAACCAGATATTTCTAAAGGATTTTTCACGGTTTCACTATTTTTCTCAAAGGGTTGTACTGCCCTATATAGCATGATGGAGTGCTGTTACGTGATTTATTACTGCTCAGTTATTATTTACTCTTATTACTCACTGAGTTGGAGTACTCACTTTACTCCCTGCACCTTGCGTGCAGTTGCAGGTATTGTTCACCCGGTAGCGGGTTATTAGCTGATTGAAGGTATCACTATTGAAGCTGAGCAAGGTGACCGCCAGCGTTCGTGGCACTAGACGTTGTCCTTAGAATTCCAAAATTTATTTCCTATATATTATTGGCCCTATAGTTGTGTCCAGGTTTTCTTTAGATGCTCGTGACTTGTGACACTCCGATCGGGTTGTGTTGGGCTGTAAATACTAGTTATTATTGTCGTTAAGCTGTATTTATCTATTCATTTATGGTTAACAATTGTTAAAGAGACGATGTGGGTTAGTTGGCTGGCCTTGTCTTTACGAGAGGCGCCAGCACGACCGGGTTTGGAAATTGAGTCGTGACAAGTTGGTATCAGAGACTAGGTTACTAGGTCTCACGAGTCATGAGCAGGTTTAGTAGAGTCTCGCGAATCGGTACGGAGATGTCTATATTTATCCTCAAGAGGCTGCAAAACCTTTAGGAAACTTCACTTTCTTAGAATTCTTATCATTCGTACCTAATTCAGCATGAGATATAATTCTTGAAATTCCTTCCTCACATCTGTATGTGCACATGAGCGCTCAGTATCAAGGGGCGAGATGTGATCTCTGTGAGTTTGATGTTGGGCCAGTCTGGAGGACTTGAGGCCGGACCTTTGCCTATGGCTTGAGCACCGAGGTGCTGATTGTGTGAGCAAGTGTTTTGAACTTATATGTTCGGTATTGTCCCTATTAGTCGGAATGGCGGTTTGGTATTCATGTGGTGAGTATGTTAGTACTGCGAGATGTATCTATATGACTTGATAGTGACGAAGAAGTTTGCTGGATAATAGATGAACTGTTAAGTGATTCGATTCCTATTGTGATCTGTTGGGTAGCCCCGAGTTATGGGCGCATGAAGAATATTTTTGTGTCTCCTAGTTGGGGAGTGAAGTGCATTACATGTGGCTGAATGAGTTCAGACCTAGGAAGACTAAATGACTGTGTAATGTATATAATGGTGGAAGGCATGCTAAAATACTAAATTGAGGCGAAGCAGATAGGATATCTCCTGCGGAGTGTTCTTAAGTGGTATGATCCTTATGTGTATGTTAGAATATCTCGTGTGTAATTGAAGGGTACATGTTGAAATTTGAAAATTCGGGTCTCTTAAGAGAGTGGACTCAATTGATGTGGGGATGAATGCGAGATTTGCAGAGGATTACAGTACTAGATGATCGGTGTTTTCACAAACTTGTAGACGATTTGAGTTTAATCTCACTATGATATTGTGGCATCATTAGAGTAAAAGTATTATGGGTTATTACGTGTGTCCTGATATATGGCTTCGAGCCAAGTTAGGGAGGTTGCTGTTGATTAGTTGATTGCACGGTTATGTGCTATGTTGGTTCCTTTTCGAGGTATGCTGGCGGATCAGTTCTGGTTGCAGAAATGGAGCCGAGGATGGCACGAGTGAAAAAAAAATTTGATAAAGGTTATATGGTGCTTCGTAGATATGTGGAAATAATATGATGTCTTGAGTTGTTGATGATAAAGAATGCTCAGTGTATAGAGAAGGAAGATGTTTGTTTGTATTGGAATGAGATCATATCCTGCTGTGTCAGAGTGCTAATAAGGCACGAGTGGTTTTGTTCATTGAGTCGGGTAATTTGCAGTTTGAATAAGAATGAATGACTTTCGAGAATGATTCTAATGTGTTCAAGATTTTACATGTATCAATCAGGTGTCTCAAAGTTGTGTATGTGGTCAGAGACTGTGTATTCATCGAGGAATGTCGAGGCTTGTGGTATTTTTATGTTAATTATGGGATCCTATGTATAGGCATCTGGAAAGTAATGGCAGCGAATACGGGTTCGCAGGAAGTTCTTCAAAGCGAAGTATTCTGGAAGGTGGTATTTCTATGAACAGCTGAGAGAGTATTCGGTGGCCTATGGGTCTTAGACAGTGTGGTCTTATGTTCGAGTCTCGTGTGTTAGGCCTGGGTTGAGGCATTGTGATGCTACAACAAGAGGGAATATCAAGTTGATGATAAATCAGAAAGGAAATTTGATAGATGGAATTGGGAGAAAGTTCTTGTTGAGTTTTACCGTGGTTTGGGGATGGATATATTTTCTATGGGTATGCGAAGCATGGAATGTGTAATGATTCTTCTTCTAGATGGGATTGACGGAAGGTCTTGGCTGGATGAGTTACAGTTCAGTTCTGAAAAGAAGTTCATAAAATTCCTAGGCAACAGGTAGCCTCAGGTAATCAAGGAGATGGTACTGCTAATTGGAAGTGATTTGACCAGAGTATATGTCTCGGAAGCAGGGTAATATGATTAGACTGATGATACTATGATAGTATTGCGGTGCTTTCTTGCTAGATCGACTGCTGATATCTGAGTGTGTTTGATGGCACAGGAGAATTTTAGAATATCTTTCGAAGAATGATTGGGTACTCGAGGTGTAATATGTATTCATATTGCTGAATTTGGGACCAGGTACAGTGATTCATGTGCTATATGGAGTTGGAAACTGGGAGTTCTCATGTTCAGGCTATGTAGTGGTTGTGGATAGTGTGTATTGGTATCGTTAGTGGCTATTGGGGTTAGGAAGCCTGAGTGGATCTTTCTTTGCTTGGTATATTAGATTCTGGATATGATATTGGGTGTAGACTATTGTGCTATGGATTATGTCGGAAAATGCCACAGGTTGCGTGGCAGAGTGCATCGCATTATGTTCTAGCAGAGTGGTTGTACTCCAAAGACCAGCGGATCGCTGGGAAAGATTTTTTTCCTTAATTGGGCATTCGTGGCTGATGTCAGTGCAGAGGCTTCTACAATTGACTCAGTTCCGGTATTGAGGGAATTTTTCGGATGCGTTCCTTGTGGTCGGGCATGTCGCCGGGCGAGATTGTGGATTTCGGTATTGATTTGGTGTCGTGCACCGTATCGTACGGCTCCGGCATGAGTTATAGTAGTGGAAGGAGAAACTTCAGGCTTCTTGGTAATGAGTTTGTAAGTAAGCTGATTGGATACGTGTTTCTCTTGAGTTGGCTTGGTTGGCCCCGAATTGTATTGATGAAGTATAGGCTGATTCGATCGTTATTGAACCTGCTAGCGATCTGGGGATATCTATGAGATGCTTTTTCTGTGTTGTGAGGCCTTATGATTTTCGGACTGTGGGCACATATAGTGCGGTGCGATCGAGGTTCATAGTGGAAGTTGAGGGGGGGACCTCAGTTGTGTTTGAGTTTTATAGCTTACAATGCTATATGTAGATACCATTATGCACTCAGTATGCTTAGTACCGATACTCGGTATTTTGTTATAATGAGCAAATTTGGCTCGATGTGCATCTCCCTATGTGAGATATTTGTGTGGATCGGGTGGCATGCCGCCACGGGTATGTTATCTGGATCGGGTTTAACGCCGCAATAGTGTGATGTTGAGAATAGTTTTCCATATGTTACTTTGTATGCCTTGCTTCCTGGGTTCTGAGGAAAGTCCATATTGGGTGTTGCTCGGCGAATGGCGCATCTGTTGTGTCCTTTCAGGATTGAATGGTGTATATTACTTGCTTCACCGTGGGTGTGATGGATTGCCTTGGTTTCAGACATCAAAAATTGCAATACAAGAAAAAGCCTTATTTAAGACCAACTTTTAGGGACGAGTAAATAATCTCGTCGCTAATAATATATGTATTGGGACGAGATTATATTGCGGTCCTTAATGCTTTATTTTATTGCGAAGATAATAAATCTTGTCTCTAAAAAAATAGTAGCTGGTCCCAAATTATAATTGAGAGGCAAAAGTGTGAGAGAGTCCCGCCAAATCTAATACCAAAAACTAAAAAAAATATTTTTTTCTAAAAATTAGGCGCCAAAACTAAAAAGTCAAAGTTTTTAACAAAATTAAACCTCTATTCTCAAAACAAAACAGAGTACCGCCGCTAGAATCCTCTGCCCTAATCTCGCTCGTCTGGTAGTTTTGAATCCAAGGTATGCCTCCTCTTTCAAGTTGCTCTTTTTCTTCTTCTTCTTTCTTCTTCTTCTTCCTCTTCCATGAATTGGCTAGATTGAAGCTTAATTGGAAATTGTATGGAAGCGTTTGGCTTATGTAGAAACACATTGTTGTTTTAATTTGTAAGCTAATTACAAATATATTGTACTAATTTGTAACATTGTTGTACTAATCTGTCAGCTAATTGAAAGCTAATTACTAATATGTTGTTTCAATATGTTCTTATCTGCTGGGTTTTGAATTGACCACTTGCGTTAAATTTCATCGTCGAGTGATTAACATGATTCATCGATATTTATCGTGTTAAAGCTTAGAGTTCATGTGCACGGTTAGTCTAAAAGGAAGAAAACCATTAGTATCTGGCATATTCTAACTGAATTCTAGGTTTTGAAAGCTAATTATTCCAAGGTATGCCTCCTTTGAGAATCGTCTAGTTTTGAAAGCTAATTATTCCATGAATGGATTAGTCTTATGTATTTAGTGAGGGATTAATCTTGAGCATATTTGGGCTTCTATAATTTTTACTGTTGTTTGCTCAAGTTTGTTGTTTGGGATTTCTTCTATAAGCTAATTAAAAAACAGAAAGTTTGCTCAAGTTTGTTATTTGTGATTTCTTCTATAAGCTGATTAAAAAACAGGGTCTGCCTTACTTTTATGTATAAACTGATTATTCTTACTGTTTCTGAAAGTTTCTACTACTTACATTGTGAATATTTTTGTGCAGTTCACGTTTTCCTAAGTTTCATTATTCTGTTATTGTGTCATCTAGAAAATAAAAAAAAATTTGAGCTAAAAATAGAGGAGCCGAGTCAACTAGAAAGTGAGACCTTAGAGTTGAATCGGTTATCATCTGATCGTAACAAGTAGTGTGCATTGTAGTATTTTTCTTATCTTTTATCTTTATTTAATTTTATTTTAATTTACTCTCCAAGGTTATGGTACCTAGTAAGCAATGGATGTAACTTGTTGATAATCGGCTCGATGAAGCCTACTTAATCGGAGTGCAAAAGTTTTTGGATTATGCTTTTCAGAAAATAGGAGGAGAATATGAAATACGATGCCCGTGTGTCAAATGTTGTAATACAACTTTAGGAACTCGTAAGACAGTTGAGACACATTTGAAAGTATATGGAATAATCCAAAATTATACTTTTTGGTATCATCACGGGGAAAAGTTAGGTTAGCCACTGTCAGAATCAGAAGATGAAGACGGTGGTGAACTAGAAGAATGTGAAAGTGAAGAAGGTGAAGTACAAGAATTGTTGAGAGATCTATATCCTAATATCGATGGAAGAACTGTGCACAGTGATTGTGATGAATTAATTGAAGAGGAACCAAATATTGAAGCAAAAAGATTTTACAAGCTATTGAAGGATTTCGAGCAACCACTGTACCAAAAGTCAAAAGCTTCAAAGCTTTCCTCTTTGATTAAATTGCTTCACATCAAAAGTATGGGTCGTTGGAGTAATGAGTCATTTACAATGTTATTGAAAATGTTAAAAGAGGAGTTGTTACCTGATGGTGTCGATTTGCCAAAATCGTATTATGAGGCAAAGAAGATAATTCAAGACCTTGGCCTTTCCTACAACAAGATTGATGTTTGTACTAATGATTGCATGTTATACTGGAAGGAGGATAGTTTACTTGATTCTTGCAAAGTTTGCGGTGCGTCTAGATGGAAAATAGATAGACATAGTGGGGAAACAATGAATAAAAAAGGTAAGAAGATAGCATCAACGACTTTTTGCTATTTTCCATTGAAGCCTAGGCTTTAGAGGTTGTTTATGTCTACAAAGACATCTACTTTAATGACATGGCATAAAGATAAAAGAGTTGATGATGGAATAATGAGGCACCCAGCTGATTCAATGGCGTGGAAGTCATTTGATGAACTTCATCCTTCATTTGCGTCAGAGCCTCATAATGTCCAACTTGGACTTGCTAGTGATGGATTTTAGCCATTTCGGAAATCAAAAACCTCATATAGCATTTGACCCGTGGTTCTTATTTCTTATAATTTACCACATTGGTTGTGTATGAAACAAGAAAATTTTATTTTTTCAATGCTTGTTCCTGGTCCAAATAGTCCAGGAGATGCAATTGATATATATCTTCAACCTTTAATAGAAGAATTGAAGGAGTTGTGGGAAGTTGGCATTGAGACCTTTAATGCATCATCTAAATAGAATTTTAAGTTGCATGCTTCTTTGTTATGGACCATCAATGACTTTCAAGCCTATGGAAATTTATCTGGATAGAGTACAAAAGGAAAGTTGGCATGCCCATATTGCAATTACACCTCCTCAATTCGATTGGCTAATAGTAAGAAGCAATGCTTTATGGGTCATCGATGCTACCCTCCTCTTAGCCACAAATAGAGGAATGACAAGGATTCATATGATGGTACAAAAGAGAAAAGGCTCCCACCAAAAATGCAGTATGGTATTGAGATACTTAATCAAGTGCAATATCTTGAAGGGATACAGTTAACAAATGATCTAAAGAAAAAGAAGAAGATATCACATGAAAATCGAAAGGATAATTGGAACAAGAAAAGTATTTTTTTTTAACTTCCATATTGGAAGTCTCTCTTGTTGCGACATAATTTGGATGTTATGCATATTGAAAAAAATATATGTGATAATATTATGGGAACAATCATGATTATCAAAAGAAAGACCAAGGATACAATTAATACTAGATTAGACTTGCAAGACATGAATATTACGCCGGAATTGCATCCCATCCAAAGAGGAGAGAAAGTTGAAGTTCCAACTGCATGCTACACATTTCCTCCTGAAATTAAGCACAAATTATGCCAATTCCTAAAGAATTAGACTTGAAAGTGAGCCACTGTCAGAATCAGAAGATGAAGACGGTGATGAACTAGAAGAATGTGAAAGTGAAGAAGGTGAAGTACAAGAATTGTTGAGAGATCTATATCCTACTATCGATGGAAGAACTGTGCACACTGATTGTGATGAATTAATTGAAGAGGAACCAAATATTGAAGCAAAAAGATTTTACAGGCTATTGAAGGATTTCGAGCAACCACTGTACTGAAATTCAAAAGCTTCAAAGCTTTCCTCTTTGATTAAATTGCTTCACATCAAAAGTATGGGTCGTTGGAGTAATGAGTCATTTACAATGTTGTTGAAATGTTAAAAGAGGAGTTGTTACCTGATGGTGTCGATTTGCCAAAATCGTATTATGAGGCAAAGAAGATAATTCAAGACCTTGGCCTTTCCTACAACAAGATTGATGTTTGTACTAATGATTGCATGTTATACTGGAAGGAGGATAGTTTACTTGATTCTTGCAAAGTTTGCGGTGCATCTAGATGGAAAATAGATAGACATAGCGGGGAAAAAAGGAATAAAAAAGGTAAGAAGATAGCATCAACGACTTTTTGCTATTTTCCATTGAAGCCTAGGCTTTAGAGGTTGTTTATGTCTACAAAGACATCTACTTTAATGACATGGCATAAAGATAAAAGTGTTGATGATGGAATAATGAGGCACCCAGCTGATTCAATAGCGTGGAAGTCATTTGATGAACTTCATCCTTGATTTGTGTCAGAGCCTCATAATGTCCGACTTGGACTTGCTAGTGATGGATTTTAGCCATTTCGGAAATCAAAAACCTCATATAGCATTTGACCCGTGGTTCTTATTTCTTATAATTTACCACATTGGTTGTGTATGAAACAAGAAAATTTTATTTTTTCAATGCTTGTTCCTGGTCCAAATAGTCCAGGAGATGCAATTGATATATATCTTCAACCTTTAATAGAAGAATTGAAGGAGTTGTGGGAAGTTAGCATTGAGACCTTTAATGCATCATCTAAATAGAATTTTAAGTTGAATGCTTCTTTGTTATGGACCATCAATGACTTTTAAGCCTATGGAAATTTATCTGGATAGAGTACAAAAGGAAAGTTGGCATGCCCATATTGCAATTACACCTTCTCAATTCGATTGGCTAATAGTAAGAAGCAATGCTTTATGGGTCATCGATGCTACCCTCCTCTTAGCCACAAATAGAGGAATGACAAGGATTCATTTGATGGTACAAAAGAGAAAAGGCTCCCACCAAAAATGCAGTATGGTATTGAGATACTTAATCAAGTGCAATATCTTGAAGGGATACAGTTAACAAATGATCTAAAGAAAAAGAAGAAGATATCACATGAAAATCGAAAGGATAATTGGAACAAGAAAAGTATTTTTTTTTTAACTTCCATATTGGAAGTCTCTCTTCTTGCGACATAATTTGGATGTTATGCATATTGAAAAAAATATATGTGATAATATTATGGGAACAATCATGATTGTCAAAGGAAAGACCAAGGATACAATTAATACTAGATTAGACTTGCAAGACATGAATATTACGCCAGAATTGCATCCCATCCAAAGAGGAGAGAAAGTTGAAGTTCCAACTGCATGCTACACATTGCCTCCTGAAATTAACCGCAAATTATGGCAATTCCTAAAGAATTAGACTTGCAAGTGAGCCACTGTCAGAATCAGAAGATGAATACGGTGATGAACTAGAAGAATGTGAAAGTGAAGAAGGTGAAGTACAAGAATTGTTGAGAGATGTATATCCTAATATCGATGGAAGAACTGTGCACACTGATTGTGATGAATTAATTGAAGAGGAACCAAATATTGAAGCAAAAAGATTTTACACGCTATTGAAGGATTTCGAGCAACCACTGTACCGAAATTCAAAAGCTTCAAAGCTTTCCGCTTTGATTAAATTGCTTCACATCAAAAGTATGGGTCGTTGGAGTAATGAGTCATTTACAATGTTATTGAAAATGTTAAAAGAGGAGTTGTTACCTGATGGTGTCGATTTGCCAAAATCGTATTATGAGGCAAAGAAGATAATTCAAGACTTTGGCCTTTCCTACAACAAGATTGATGCTTGTACTAATGATTGCATGTTATACTTGAAGGAGGATAGTTTACTTGATTCTTGAAAAATTTGTGGTGCGTCTAGATGGAAAATAGATAGACATAGCGGGGAAACAAGGAATAAAAAAGGTAAGAAGATAGCATCAATACTTTTTGCTATTTTCCATTGAAGCCTAGGCTTTAGAGGTTGTTTATGTCTACAAAGATATCTACTTTAATGACATGGCATAAAGATAAAAGAGTTGATGATGGAATAATGAGGCACCCAGCTGATTCAATGGCGTGGAAGTAATTTGATGAACTTCATCCTTCATTTGCGTCAGAGCCTCATAATGTCCGACTTGGACTTACTAGTGATGGATTTCAGCCATTTCGGAATTAAAAAACCCCATATAGCATTTGACCCGTGGTTCTTATTTCTTATAATTCACCACATTGGTTGTGTATGAAACGAGAAAATTTTATTTTTTCCATGCCTGTTCCTGGTCCAAATAGTCCAGGAGATGCAACTGATATATATCTTCAACCTTTAATAGAAGAATTGTAGGAGTTGTGGGAAGTTGGCATTGAGACCTTTAATGCATCATCTAAATAGAATTTTAAGTTGCATGCTTCTTTGTTATGGACCATCAATGACTTTCAAGCCTATGGAAATTTATCTGGATAGAGTACAAAAGGAAAGTTGGCATGCCCATATTGCAATAAAGACAACTCCTCAATTCGATTGGCTAATAGTAAGAAGCAATGCTTTATGGGTCATCGATGCTACCCTCCTCTTAGCCACAAATAGAGGAATGACAAGGATTCATTTGATGGTACAAAA
>MU702610.1:57335-73663 GCA_026770625.1 Nicotiana glauca | reverse complement strand
TGAAGGATGTGCCTCAATGTGAATAACGTGCCAATCTTGATAATTAGAGAATGATGAAAAGTATAATTATTTGTTATGCCTCAATGTGGATAACGTGCCAATCTTGATAATTAGAGAATGATGAAAAGTACAGTTATGTATTGAATTAGTTGGGCTATAAGCCGACATTGAAACAAAGAACTGCTCATGTTAGCTATGTGCTTACTTACCTGTGATTTGCAACTTGAATTATCCTTGAAATATGTGTCTATGATCACAACTTGTAAAATGAATATTGAAAAGGGAAAATGATGTGATGATGGTGGCCATGAGTGCCCCAGGAATTATTATGATATGTGTGGGGAGAAAGATTTGAAGGTGTTGACTGATGAGAATTGAGTAATGCCTCCAATGAGGTGACCTAGCCGATCGGGTCGTGATCGGACACCATGCCGCACACATGGTGGTAATGTGCTGATATTGGATCCCGGATAAGGGAAATAAAATATTGATTGAGAGTAATGCCTCCAATGAGGTGACCTAGCCGATCGGGTCGTGATTGGACTCCGCTTGAGATGGAGGTGGTAATTGAGAATAGCGGTGAACACGTGACAGAAATACCCAAATCTATGTTGTGGAAACTGTTTGAAAGATTATATGAATTGCTTCTTTGATTTGCCCATATTATTTGTTTGTATCTGTTGATAGTTCTTTCTAGTAAAATGGTGTTTAGTTATACATACCAGTACAATTCAAATGTACTGACGTCCCTTTTGCCGGTGGCGCTACATTCGTGTTATGATTGTAGGTGGTTCTGTAGCAGGCACTCCAGTCCACCGGTAGTAGCACGTCCTCCACTTTCCATCAGCTATATTGGTGAGCCCCTTTCTCCTCGGGGCCCTGCGTGGCTTATGCCGCTGTTCTTCCCGGAGTCTTATTTTTTTTGTATTTGTATAAGGTATAGCCGGAGTCTTGTTGCCAGCATTTCTGTATTATTCTCCAGTTATATGTAGAGGCTCCGTAGATAGGTTGTGGGTAGCGTCGGGTATTGGAAATTAAAATAGAAATATTGATGTACATAAGTCTATCACTTGTAATACCCTTAAAGTGGCAAAATGATGTTGGTAATAAAACTGAAATGGAAATCATTAATTATATGTTGATAGAATTTGATTAACGAAGTCTGTCCGGGTTGGGTAGTATGCATGAAACATGCCAGGCTTGCTCAGTCGGGTTTACTCGGTTGAGCGCCGGTCGCGCTCCTCGAATTTTGGGGCGTGACAAGTGTAGTTCAGGAATTTTTGGTAGCTGGGACTACCATGAAGCTGTGATTTCACTGTTGTTGTTGTTGCTGCTGCTACTGCTTATTGAACCCCCTTATTACACCATGTCAAAATAAAAAGAAGCTAGACTAGATAATGATCTATGCATTACAGAAATCCTATCTATATCTTCAAACTTGATCATGTGGTTTTTGTTACCTTGGTGACTTACATTCTCCCGGTGAAATCCCTTTGTTGCCACCTTGAATTGTAATCTGAGATGCTTTCCCTTTTCTTCAGGTGGACGCCTGATTGCTGAACTTGAAATGTATTCCCTTGTTCTAGTGATGACCCGGCCCATCGTCACGTGAGTTACCGCCCCGTTTTCCCCCATTTTTGATTTCTTATGTTTCATTATAAGAGTCTTGGGTGAATGAGTTGAATTGGATTGGTTTTAGATGGAAATGAGACACTTTGTCTCTTTAAGGAGGGCTTGTTTTTGGAAAAGTCAATCGAATATTGACTTATGAGTTAGAGGGCTCGGATGTGATTTTCGGTGATTCGTTTAGCTTCGAGGATGATTTGTGACTTAGGAGGGTGATCGAAATTTATTTTGGAGGTCCGGTATAGAATTTGGATCGAAATGGCGAAGTTAGTATTTTAGCGAACTCCGGTTGATAGGTGAGATTTTGATCCGAGGGTCAGAATAGAATTCCAAGAGTTTCCGTAGCTTTGTTAGGTGATTTTGAATGTGTGTGCAAAATTTCAGGTCATTCGGAGGTGTTTTGGTTGGGTTTTTGATCAAATGCGTGTTTCGAAAGTTTTGAAGAACTTAGGCTTGAATTCGGTGAGAATTGATGATTTTAGTGTTGTTTGATGTGTTTTTATGATTGGAACAACTTTGAATGATGTTTTAGGATGTGTTGGTGCTTTGGTTGAGGTCCTGGGGGCCTCGGGGTGATTTCGGATGGCTAACGGAAGGTTTTTGGGACTTAGGATGTTGCAAAAATTGCAGGTTCAGTGTTGCAGACTTTTGTTCTCTGCAATCGCAGGAGGGCTTTGCGATCGCATAAGAGGATTTTGTAGGGGGTGTTTGATTGTTCAATGCGATCTCAGGTGTAGGTGTGCGATTGCATAGTGTGAAGTTGATCTGGGAATTTAGTAGAAAAATTTTCAATGTGATAGCAGGTGTAGGTGTGCGATCGCATAGCTTAAGAATCTTGTGCATTGCGATCGCAGGGGTCTGTATGCGATTGCATAGTGTTAAATTTAGAGCTGGAATTTTTGTGCATTGCGATCGCAAGCCTAGGGCTGCGATCGCATAGAGGAAAAAGGGACCTGGGCAGAAGGGTTTTAAAACATTTTGTTCCATGAGGTTAAGTCATTTTCCACCATTTTTGAGCAACCTTCAGAGCTTTTGGATGGAAATTGAAGGGGATTTCGACTGGGTGTGATTGGAGGTTAGTTCTATAACCTAAATACATCATTTAATGGTAGAATTAACATAGAAATTTGTGGAAATTCATCAAAAGGGGGTAAAGCTAGGGCTTAGAAATTTGGTATTTCAAAGTGGGATTTGATGGGTCATTTGGACTCGGATTTGGGAATTTTTGGTATGTATAGATTCATGACAAGATAAGGAATCCGGTGATGTTAATTTTCTAATTTTTCGAGAAGTGGGCGCGGGGCGCGGGTTTTGCAAATTTCGTGAATTTTGATATTTTTTGAGTCTTTTCGATTGGGTTATATTCCCTTAGCCTATTGTAACGTATTTGTTGTGGTTTTGACCAGATTCGATGCACAAGGAGGTCGATTTGCGAGGCAAGGGCTCAGAGAGCTAGGATTTTGGCTGGCTTGATGTGAGTAATGATAGTAAATGATATCCTGAGGGTTTGAAACCCCGAATTTGCATAATGTAGTGCTATATTGAGGTGAAATGCGTGCTTAATGGAGAGCACGAGGTTGTTTACTGCTGGGGATTGTGACTTGGTCCGTCTCGTTTGATATTTTACCGCGTATTTGACTAAGCTGATTTGATTATCATCATGATTTGGGCTTATTGCCATGTTTTGGGCTTAATGCCGATTATTTGAACCCTTCGGGGATTGTTATCACTATTTCCTCACTATTTTGACACGATATTTGAACTCAGTTCTAATGATTATACTATTTTGCAAACTCAGCCGTTTTAATTGAATTTTGAGACTTTACTAACATTTCAATGTTGTTTGGGCTGAGAACTATTATTTTATTGATGCCCGAGGGGCTTATGATGTTTCTGGACTGAGTGAGGCTTTCAAACCTTGAGCGTGATCTGAGGAGGCTTTCAGGCCTCGAGTGATATGTGAGGAGGCTTTAAGGCCTCGAGTGACATGTGAGGAGGCTTTTAGGCCTCAAGTGTGATGTGATAATGCTTTTAGGCCTTATGTTGATATAGCGCTTGGGCCGTAAGGGGCTCCTCCAGAGTCTGCACACCCAGAGTGAGCGCATCTACCCATGTGATGTGATATTGAGAATGATAGGCTGATACTGTTCTGAGTGATGTGATATTGAGCCCGAGAGGCTGATACTGTTCTGAGTGACTGATGCTGAGCCCGAGGGGCTGATACTGTGCCGAGCGATTGATACTGGGCCTGAGGGGCAGATTTCTACTCACTACTTACTTGTCATTTTACTTGATTTACCGGATTTTAAAAGGAGATTTCACTTGATTCTGTACTGTTCTCTATTTTACTGCTTTTACTGCCTGATATAGAATTGCTTTGTGCAGTTATGTGATTTCTTATCTTTGGTTATTATTTATTATTATTACTCACTGGGTCAGAGTACTCACATTACTCCCTGCACCATGTGTGCAGATTCAGGATTAGCAGCATCCGCACCTGAGCACTGACATCCTTCCCAGATCAGGCAGCGAGATCAGAGCATCGAGGTAGCTGTTGGCATCTGCAGCCCCTTGACTCCCCTATTTTATGCTATTTCAGTTATTCTAGATTTGTACCAGATATTCTGTTTTGTAGACTTATAGTAACTCTGTAGTAGCTCATGACTTGTGACACCTCGGTTTGGGCTGTGTCGGGATGGTTTTCCCTGTTGTTATTGCTATTTCCGCACTCTTTGCTATATTATGCATGTGTTAGAACTATTAATGTTAATTAAATGCTTTAAAAGAGGTGTTGCGTTGTTCTGGCTGGCCTTGTCTTCACGAGAGTTGCCATTACGACCGAATTTGGGAATTGGGTCGTGACAATTCTCCAGGTGGGCTCCTGATTGCCGAAACTTGAATGTATTCCCTTGTTCTCTAGGTGGGCTCCTGATTTCAACAAAAATAGACCAAAAAAAAAGAAAACTTCTGCCCCAGTTTGGTATCTGGGCTCATATGTAAGTGTTAACCCGAATCATATTACCAAATATCAATAAGAACTTGAAAGCTAAAACTTGAATTATACTCCCTTGTTCTGAAGGTGGGCTCCTGATTGCTGAAACTTGAATGTATTCCCATGTTATCCAGACGGGCTCCTGACTGCTGAACTTGAAATGTATTCCCATGTTCTCCAGGCGGGCTCCTGATTGCTGAACTTGAAATGTATTCCCTTGTTCTCTAGGTGGGCTCCTGATTTCAACAAAAATAGATAAAACAAAGAAAATTTTCCACCCCAGTTTGGTGGCTGGGCACAGATGTGAGTGTAAAACTAAATCATGTTAGCAAATATCAGTAAGAACTTGAAAGCTAAAACTTGAATTATATTCCCTTGTTCTCCAGGTGGGCGCCTGTTTGCTGAACTTGAAATGTATTCCCTTGTTCTCCAAGTGGACGCCTGATTGCTGAACTTGAAATATATTCCCTTGTTCTCCAGGTGGGCGCCTGATTGCTGAACTTGAAATGTATTCCCTTGTTCTCCCGGTGGGTACCTGATTGCTAAACTTGAATTGTATTCCCTTGTTCTCCAAGCATGCTCCTGATTGCTGAACCTGAATTGTATTCCCTTGTTCTCCAGGCAGGTACCTGATTCAAACAAAAATAGACAAAACAAAGGAAATTTTCTGCCCAGTTTGGTAGCTGGGCACATAGGTGAGTGTTAAACTGAATCATTTTACCAACTATTACTAAGAGTTTGAAAGCTAGGTCCTATTATCCAGGGGGTCCTGACAATCTTAATTAAATGACAATTATAAATCTGAGTTATATCTTCTAAAGGTATTATTTTCGCTACATCTTTTTATCTAACATCAATCTTAAAGCTAGGTCCCATTATTCAGGAGGGTCCTGAAAACTCCTAATTGAATCCTATCTCAAACTTGCAGACTTTGAAACCAACTTATATTCCTTTGGGGTACATTATGCTAGATTATGATACTCATGATTGTTTTGAATTTTAAACTAGGTCCCATTTTCTAGGAGGGTCCTGAGAACTCCTAATTGAATTATATCTTAAATATGCAACTTTGAAGCCAACTTATATTCCTTTAGGGTATATTTATGCTAAATTATGCTACCCATGGTTGTTTTGAAATTTAAACTAGGTCCTATTTTTCAGGAGGGTCCTCAGAATCAAAATCAAACCTGTCTGGTGCTTGCTTTTACTTTACGGAGGGTTTCTCCGAAAGAACCAAAATTTTCTACCCCTGTTTCAATCAAAGAAAAATCTTGTCAGTTTAATATGTGGTGGTTGTTTGTGGCATTGAAATTTGAGGGCGATTTCTCCTTCACTTCCCACGATAACTGCTTTCCACTCCAAGACCTTTCCTATTTATTGACTACCCAGTTTCTCTGTCATCCGTATCACTGAAAATACCTTTTCTCCGTTCATACCCAATATCCTCTATTTGTTGCATCACTCATGAACTGGTATCTACCCAACCTTTGTGTCTCACGTGAAACCCAAAGCACGCCCATTGCCCCCACTCCATGTATATGATGTTCTTTCTTGACTTAACCACTAGCCTTGGCCTTGAGGTTTGTTGCTCCTTCACTTGTCATAATAACTGATTTCCATTCGAAGACCGTGCTTGTTCCTTGACTAACCACTTCCTTTGTCACCCTTAACACAAAAAATACCTCTTCTCCATTCAAACCCAATGCTTTCTATCTATTGCATTGCTCCTGAACTGACATTTACCAACCTTTGTGTCTCACATGAACTCCAAAGCACGACACTTGTCACCCCCTTATTGCGTACGCTGTTCTTTCTTGACTTAAACCACTGGTCCTGTCCTTGAGGTCTACGGCTCCCTCATTTGCCATGATAACTTTGATTTCTGCTTGGAAGGTCTTGCTTGTCACTGGTTTACCACCCTTTTGTCAATCTTATCACATGAAATACCTTTGATCTGTTCACCCTAACCCTTCATCTGTTGCATTATTCATGAATTGATATACACCAAGCCTTTGTATTTCACAAGGATCCCAAAGCATGTCGATTATTACCAACTCAGTGTGCTTGCTATTTTTTCCTAACTTATGATGCTTTGATGTGTTAACCAGATCTCGTTTTGGTACAATTGGAAAGCTGATGGAAAATTTTAAAGGTATTTCTCACTTGTTCTGACCAAACAGACTTAGGAGGAGGAAGTAAACAAGACAAAAGGAACATAGTAGAGGACAATAGAAAGAGATGATTCCTAACCAAAAAAACTACAAAGTAGAAACGTATCAGATGTGGATATCAACTCTAATGACTATGTCATACACATGCGGCCTATTCTATTAAGCAAATATGATGTTCAGCTTCTTTTATACCCCAAACCGTGAAACTGGGCTTCGATGCTCTGTCTTTAGTCATCTTTCGCAATCTTCGTCTGGTGATTTCCCATTTGATTCTTAATCCTTATTCGACTTGTACTGCCTGCAGGGCTTTCACTATCAAGCCTCTCTCCTTTTATTCTTTCTCTCAACTTACAGTCGCCTCAAGGTGCCCGTAAAGGTTTTCACCAATAAGACTCTCTCATTTTTTATTTCTCTCAGCTCCCGTGGCCTTACGGTGCCCGTGAGAATTTTCACCAATAAGACTCTCTCATTTTCATTATTTTTTTCTGCTTGGACCGGAGTGTTGCCCCTAACATGAATCACCTATACTTGCTTGACTTGGCATCTCTCGAAGACTGATCAGAAGGTCTTTCTTTGGACCGTAACGTGGGCGTTTGGATAGGGTTAGAAAGAAAGGGTATCAAAGGCTCAAAATAATTCAAATGGGTTCAAAGTTACAACTTTCAAAATCAGATTTCTTACAACAACCACAACTTCCACCCCAGTTTATTTGCTTGGGGACTTTTTGATTTTTATTTTGATGGGACCGAACCGTGAGGATGCCTACGTATCCTTAAAAGGAATCAGGTCGAACGTAGTTCATGTCATAGGAATTACTTTGTTGTTGTGATTTTTCTTTTCTTTTTCTTCCTCTTTCTCTTCTTTTTTTTCTTTCTTTCTTTTCTTGTTTTGTTGTTTTTTTCTTTTTCTTTTTCTTCTCTTTTTCTTCTTTGTTTTTCCTTTTCTCATTCTTTTTTCCTCTCTCTTTTCAATCTTTTCTTTTCTCTTTTTCCTTTACTTATCTTTCACGCTTGTGTTTCTGATCTTTGCTACTGATTCCAAAAGAGGGGTATGAAAGAGAATAAACACGGCTCAAAGGGGCAACAAAGGGTAAAGTGTTTCGATAGCAAAACAAAATGCCTTCATCATTCCAATCTTCAAAAGATGCCAAGTACAAAAAACATATTTAAACAAACCAAGGAAAACATTTGTAACATCTTTTGATTGTACAAGACTTGATAACCATATCCACACGTTCGCTTTCTAGATTTGTTAAATAGGAAGCTCCATTGGACAACACTCTCCCTCTCATTGCCATGAACGACCCCCGTTAATTTGGGCAGACTTGCCTTTAGCTTCAACCCGATGTGGCATGATGCATTTTAATAGGGTTTCTTTATGTTCCATCTGCCCCAGTTTCACACAATTCGGGCTTGAAGTGATCCCAAAATGCCTTCACTCACTTCCCTCAAATATCCCTACATCTTCAAAATTGTTTCATTGCCTCATGACTAAACTGACTTTTCAAGGCTATGCTGAGAATTACGCATGCATGTCATGTCACTAGAGCCAATAGGAAAAGAACTGTGGAAAGAAACAAGAAAATGGCAGAAAATAGGAAATTATATTAGACAGACGGTGAAACAGTTCGAACAACAAAACAAGCAAACTAGACTGGGGTTACAACCCTGGAACAAACCTAGACAACACTAAACAAGCTACTACGACTAAACAAACCAGGAAAAAATGAAAGGATAGAAGGGTTTGAGTCACAAGACAATATCCGGATTACAAACCTGAAATAACAAGGACAACAAAAATGACAACAAAACAAACCACCAAAACTCCACTCCGGCTGACCAAGAAATAGAGCGTCTTCCCAATTACCAAGCACGGCATCTTAGCCACTGAGTTTCGCATCAATATTTCCAAGATCATTATCAACTTTAATCAACAAGTTCCCAAGAGGATTCGCATGCTCCCTGCCACTATCATTGACCTAATTACCCCTTCTTGAATCATTCTTTCTATTTACCTTTTCAAAGAGCGACAATCTTCAATGCTATGCCCCTGGACATTAGAATGGTACATGCATCAAATAGTAGGATCAAAGCCTTTCGCATATGGGTCTGGAGTATAGCGGAGGAGCGGGTCAATCAGGTTAGAATGCTTTAACTTTTCAAACAAACTTGTGTAGGATTCTCCGATGGGCGCGAAATTATCTTTTTTCCTTTTTTCCCTCCATGCCTCAGTTTTCTAGGATTGTTAGATGCTTGAAAATGCTGTGAAGGCACACATGGATTTTGGGATACTGGTGGTCGCCCTAGGAAATGATTCAGTGGTTGGACAGATGGCCGAAAGTTGTTCGATGGATAATATTAGGGTGGCTTATATGTAGTTTGGGGATGTTCACGAGGTCGGTATTGAGGGTGAAAGAATTTAGCAAGAACGACCACTGGACCCTGTCGCCGGTGGAGGGAGTGACCTAGTGGTTGGACATATGACCGGTCATTGTTCGGAGGATAACGCTGAGGTGGATTATGTGGAACTCGGGGATAGGTTTGGGGTTGGAGTTAAGGTTGAAGACGTTTGGCAAGAACGACCACTGGACCCTGTCGTCGGCGGGGCTCAGCGATATCTTTTCTATCAATGGGAGGACTATCCCTAGCAACTTGTTCGTTCCATTTGATCCAAAATTCCCTAAAACTTTCCTTGGGTTTCTTTTCCATCTGAGATAAGGAGGAACGGTTTGGGACAATGTCTTTATTGTACCGAAAATGTCGCACAAAATCGGGGACTGATGGTGGAGGACGCCCACTAATCCAAGCTTGGTATATTTCGGCCATCTGTCTTTTCAACCTTAAGACCTCTTCTTTCAACTCAGATTCTGATTCAACAATTCCCTTAAACGGATCAACCACCCCTGTGTCCAAGTCTTCGCTAGCCATGGCTACCTTGCGCTTTGACCTTGTGTTAAACCAACCACCCTTCTGCTCAATGATGATAACAAAAGGAACAAAATTGGGTCATCCCGTTAGCGTTAGGGCATTTAACAACAAAAATATCACAATGCGTGCAATGCACCTAGCAATAATTAATGTTTCTAGAATGACTTCGAGGGTCATAAGGTTACTTGGCATCATCCCAATTTGTCCATTTGAATCTTCTCTTTTCTTTTATTTCCTCACATTTCTTAGCTTGCTCACTTTCTTCCCCCTTTTTCTTTCTGATTATCGCTATTTTTCTTCCTTATTTCTCAAATCCCACAATTCTACCTCTTTTTTCTATTCTTTTTCCTTTAAAAAAAATGATTCGATCGAACCTTATGTAGGTTGTCTACGTATCATGACCCCGCATGAATCAGATCTTTGCGTAGTTCTGGAAGATCAAGAAACAAATTGACGTTCTCTTTTTCCTTTTTTTTTCCTTTCTTTTACCTTAATGACTACTCTGATGAGAAAATACGAATAAAAGAAGCAATTTTTTTTTGAATTTTCTAGACTCAATGCTCTATAACCTATCCTAAACTCAAGCTTAACGAGCATATATATTTTTTCTTTTTTTTGAAACGAACACTCTATAGGAAATTATTAAGGAAAAATCCTACAAGAGAAAAATATTTTTTGATTCTTTTTTTTTTTTCTGAAATGAAGTCCAAACAATAAACCAAAGCAAAATATTTCGAATTTTCATTTAGTATCCTGACGCAAGATTTCGAAACAAGAAATGAAAAAAATAAAATAAAATATTTTTGGATTTCAATTTTGATTGCCTAAAGAAGAAATTTTAATCCTAAAGTTCTAATGAAAATAAAGAAACTCTTTTTTTTTTCTTCACTAATTTCCCAAAGAAATACCTCAAAAGAAAATCTTTTTGGATTTTGGAGATTAACACCCTAAAGAAAACTTTTAACAAGGTACTGAAAGAAAATTCTCTTTTTTTTTTTGAATTTTTAGTCTTAATATACTAAAGGAAATCTAAAAACAATTTTTATTTTGATATTAATTGCCTAAAGGAAAAATAAACTCGAAGGAATTTTTTTTTCATTTCTAGAATTAGTATTCTAAAGAAACTTATAACGAAAATATAAAAACTCAATTTTTTTTTGATCTTTGACTTGTAAGATATTTCCAAATAAAAAATAAGAAATATAATAACAAAAAACTCGACAAACTTAATTAGACTATTACAAACTCTAACATCACCTAAAAGACTGAATATACAGGACTAGAAAGTAAAATATGAACAATTGACTCAAAAACATAAAATGGCTCATCGAGCAGCTCCTGAATGCAGTGATGCTGGGGTATCTGTCATGCTCAAAATCCGGTGAGTAAATCCACACCTATATGAGAAAACTTAAACCAACAGTATGTGAGACAATAACATTCCCTACTGGACACATGCAAGACATGATTGAGGCTATTTTTGCAAAATGGCTTATTTGGCCAAAAGGTGGCTCGAAGTGCAAAATTTGGCTAAGACCCCGCAAAGCCAAGAACCTAAGATTTACTAGGAAGGCCGGAACCTATGTGGGTTGCCTACGTATCACGCCCTGAAAGACGAGAATCAGGTATGCGTAGTTTGGGTAGATTGGATACGTGCGAGAATTTAAAAAAAATAACTATTTTACAGAAAACATATTTTTTTGCTTTTCTTGAGAAATGATGAAGCATGCAAAATCTTTTTGGATTTTCTTTTTTCCTTCTTTTTTTTTTTGATTTTTGATTTTAGTAAAATGATGAAAAAGTACAAAATCGTTTTTTTTGAATTTTTCATGTATTTTTTTTTTGTCTTTTCCTTAATAAAAATGTAATAAAAAATATAAGTGGGCTCTACTTGCTTTATTTTCACACTTCACCCTCTTTTTTCCCTTTTTTCTCTTTTTTTTTCATTTTTCATTTGCCCTCAACTTTCATTGGTCCGCCAAAGGATCCTTTTACCATTGGAGAAATGCAACATGTAGCACATAGGATGCATCAAGATGGTCTGTTATTTTGGATACACCTGTCCTAGACGGACCCAACCCCTGTGCTGAGTCCCCTAAGTCAAGTGCACATGATGCAAACAAACGTTCCTACTAGGGATCTGGCATGAGGCTGAGTTATTCTAGGTTCAAAACTTGGGCATTTGTACTAGACTTGTGTGCCCGAGCGGACAACTCGAGTCGAGGTGGGGGCTACGTACCGGGAACCAAAAGGCTATCCGGCTTAGTAACTTCTCCGAGCTTCTTTCTTATTTCAAGGTATGACACTAATAAAATAGGGAGCCTCGACCAGCGAGCACATCCCTGAAGATGAGAAGAGAAGGGTTTCGTAATAGTTTATATACAGTTCAGATAATATCACAGCGGTAAAACCAACATTTCCACATTAGGCCCAAACATGTAATAAAGTCAGATAATAGATAAAGCCAAATATATCAATTCATCTAAGCTCGAATTCTAAACCCTGAATCAAAGATTATGGGTTCTTCTCCCCAATAAAGTCGCCAGAGCTATCACACCTCCTTTTTCCTACACCCTCGTAAAGGTATAAGGGAGTTTTTCCAATTAAAGGACAATTGAAACGTGATTCACTTATATTAAGAAATTCAGAGTTGCCACTTGGGAGATTATGGTGTCCCTAGTCGCTGGTTTGAATTCTGAATCAAGGAAAAGATTGACTCTGTTTAACAGTCTGCGAACCAGAAATTCGAGTAAGGAATTCTGTTAACCCGGGAGAAGGTGTTAGGCATTCCTGAGTTCGGTGGTTCTAGCACGATCGCTCAACTGTTATATTCGGCTTAATTATATGATTTTAAAATAAGTTTTAAACCTATGTGCATTTTTAACTTTAATCGCTTTTATTTTTTAGAGAAAATTGCAACGTTATTAAAACACGTCTCAAACCACGTCACATAAATACACCCTTGGTCTTTGACATATTTTAACATCGTTGAGATTTGGATTTGGATCACATAAATGCACACCCTAGTTTAGGAAGGTAATATTATTAAATGACGCGCCTAAGTGAATTACGCGTTAGCAACTTTGCGAGGGCCATGAAAATTCGCTAAATGGCATACCTCGATTTTCAAAGAATTTGTACTCAAACATATCAATCACGGATTTTCTTGATTTCCTAAATTGATTCTGCAATTATTGCGAAGCCAGGAATTAAGGATCTGAAAATGGGAACAGTGGCGTTTAGTCATTATAATCAGATATAGCCACCACATTCCACGCTAGAAATCCATTAATAAAGATCAAGAAAATAATACAAACTGACCATTTTTCTCTTAATTTCAAATATCAAGAAACAAAAGCAGCTAGACATTAAGAATGTTCATTCCAATGGAAATCCCAAATAGCACAACAGACATGAAGAAATGTAGGTCATCTCAGAATGTCCTCCCATACGAAATTGCAAGAATAGGGGGGAAAGTACACTCTTGGGAAGAAGCCAGGGAAAGGAAAATTTGGGACAACATACCAATGCATAGAAAATGTAACAAGGCTTGAATATGCATGCAAATCAATCCCAAAAAGGAAGCTATTATGCAGGGAAGATTATGAGGAAACGTGACGCTAATTTCAGCAAACTACTTTCAACTGACGAAATTAACTATGAAGCAATTTCGATCGAGAAACTGGTATTACACCCATGAGTAATCTAAGAAACCAAACCAACACTTCCTGATTTAAAATGTTAAATCTACTTCTATGGCTCCTCTATGGCTGTACTAAATCGAACATAATTTTTGTCTTTTATGTGAAGAGAATCGCCGCTTTCAGTTCACACAATTGCCGTATAAATACGCCAATTCAACTCTTACAAATCTTCCATATTTACAATTTGGTTTCACTTCATATGTACTGCATTTCTTCTGAAAACTATGGTCAATACATTAACCATCAATACCAAGGTGTGGAACTTCATAATTCAGGGCAGTAATAACCCAGACAGGAGAGCCAAATCATTTGCAGGATGAAGATGAAAACTTTGCTAGGAAGTTAGGCACATTACAAGAAAAAAACATGACCGGCATAAATTAAAATTAAGAAATAGTTAGTCATCAAAACAAGAACTTCAAGAAAAAAAAATGGTGAGAATGGCCTAATCAGCTGCTTACCATGACTCAAATTCTTCTAAGATGCACTAAATTTTACCCAATAAACACCCTTGGATTCTCCGTTAACTGTTTACTCGACACTCGAATCTCATACAGTTACTGGTATTGACAGATCGAAGATGTAAAAGAAGAGGAAAGACTGGAAAGTGATCGAGTTACTAAGTAACTAAGAAAACACTCACAAAATTTTGAAATTTAGGAGCCCTCTAATTCAAGTTTAAACTTCAGCAGCTTCAAACCAACAAAACATGCAAGATGATCATGAAGCAGGGAAAAATGAGACTATTTAGTGATTCATGTCGAACTTGCCGAGACAAAATAGTAGATACGAGCAGATTACTTTGAGCATCAAACATGTCACATATAGCAAATAAAACGATAGGAACCAAAGCTTAAACCAGTCGGCTCTTAAAATCAGAAGAGGTTTCAACCAGAGAAGAAATAAAAAATGAACCGACACATATGAATTCAGAGAAGCAGCTCAACTTCAATCCTTTAAGAACTAAAATAATAAGCTGCCTGAATAGACTAAAGGATTCCAATAATATACAAAGCTCTAGATCAGTGAAGAATGCACTTTCCCTCAAGTACATAGCTCCATCTTACCATATGAACATTCAGAGAAATTAAACAGATCCTCAAGACACCCACTCGACATTAGATGACCAAAACAAGGGGGGAGGGGGCAGTGAGGCCAGCTTCCATGCTCAAACAACACGAGAGAATCGTAGATAGATACAATTAACACAAGAGCTTACTGGGCTGAGTTTCACACTGATTAATTCAAAACTAAATAAGACTTGATTACCACAACTCTTGCTATCCAAGCATGTTCAAACAAGATCAGCATAATGATCCAGCAAGAGGACCTGATTCAGACAAAATACATCTCGAGCCCAGAAAGGCAAACGACATTTCAGACGTCATTTAGAATGAGCTAGAACATGAATCGACCTTCAAACCTTGGAAAACAAGAAAATACCTACGACTGTGAGGTAACAGGACATACTTTAGGTGAACCATACAACCACAACATATATACATTTGAACAAAGATAAATATTCATTTGAACTCAGAAACAGAAAGCCACGACAAAGATAGATTCATTAATCACTGAACTCCATAGATGCAAGTATTTAAGATTGTAACATTCTTAATACACTCGGTACAAAAGATTGAAGTTTCATACCTTTTGAGCCACAAGAAAAGGAGAAAAGAAAATTGAATATGGTTTCTGAGGAATGAAAGCACCACAAAACCAACGGGGACAGCTACAGCTCAGTAAACAGCAACAGATTCACACTTTCGACTAATTCCATTGTTCATCCAGAAATCATAATCAAAGTAAAAGAATTATACTATTTTGAGATGCTAAATAAAAATGAATCCAAATGAAAACATGGAACATCCATAATATTTCTATTCTGTTCTGATCTCAGGAAAAAAAACGAACAGTCGAAAAAGAAGAAGAACTTTTTTTTACATTAATTTTTTTTTCAGTTTTCTTTTTTGAAGAAATTTCTCCCAAAATCCTCTCTCAACAAAATCTTAGAATAGTTCCCAAAAATATTGTAAGGCCCCGTAAATAATTTTTGGTCTCAAAACTTAGTAACTCGTGGTGTCGACTCCGAATATGTGTTAGGAATGGGTAGAATTCTTCGCGGCGAGCTTGCTTGCCGCGGTTCGGATCCTTGGTAGTGATCTAAGCCTTTAAAAATCAAAAGAATTAATTTTCCAGAAGGTTGTCATTTATGCGGTCCAGAATGCGGTCGCAGATCAGCTATGCGGACCGCATTCGTACCGTAGAGTGAAGCAGAGAGTTGGTCTAAGTTGATGTCAAAAATGCGGTCCATTATGCGATCGCATAATCGATATGCGGACCGCATTCCTACCGCAGAGTGAAGTAGAGAGTTGGTCTAAGTTGATGTCAAAAATGCGGTCCATTATGCGACCGCATAATCGGCGTGCGGACCGCATTCCTACCGCAGAGTGAAGCAGAGAGTTGGTTTAAGTTGATGTCAAAAATGCGGTCCATTATGCGACCGCATAATCAATTTGCGGACCGCATTTCCACCGCATACCCAGGCAGAGATGTTCAGTGATTGGGGTCAGTTTTGCGGTCCAATATGTGGACCGCATTTCGATTCTGCGATCGCAGAATGCGACCGCATATCTCACCCGGACTTCTATTTTCTAAAATTTAAAACCCGACCCCCTTTCTAATATAACACCCTAACCCCTCATTTTAACCATTTTTCTGAACAAAATAAGAGAGAGGGAGGAGGGGTTCTTGAGAGAAAAGTTTATCTTCTTCAAAATTGTTCCTCAAATTACCTGGTCCGGAAAATTTTAAAGCAAGTGTCTTCATCTCCATTTCTACAGGTAAAATCCCTAACCCTTTTTCCTTGATTTCTAGATTTTTAAGCTAAGGGAGGAAGTCTCATGCG